>PVKN010008625.1:0-24846 GCA_004027915.1 Capromys pilorides | reverse complement strand
GAAAGACATAGACAGAGACACAGAGCTAGAGAGAAATAAAGCAAATATAGCAGAATATTAAAAAAATAAAGATAGACCCAGTACCATGGATCTATCATTCAAAATGTTTGAAAACATTTTGTATAAATCATATAGCATATTTGTAAATTTAAAATTACTTCAAAGTAAAAAGTTTAAAAAAAGAAAAGAAATTAGGACCGGCCAGATAGCTCAGCTGAAGAGCCAGGGTTCAATCCCCAGCTTGTCATGCTGGCCCCGCCCCCAGGGCACTCCGAAAAAGCAACTGAGACTGAGCGTGAGTCCGATCTACATAGTGAAACCCTGTAGACCCTGTAGACCCTATCCTAAGAAGAAAACAAAAGAGAAATTGAGCTGTTTTGTTGAAGGCTTGCAGAGGGAAGAACCCAAGGGAAGCTGCTGAGTTAGAGACAGGCAATGACTCAGACCCACCAAGACCCCTATTTTTCCAGGACCAGGGGGAGAGCAGGTGGGGGAGTGAAGGGGAGGGGACACTGGACACCAGAGCAATGATGACACATTTGCAAGATGAGCCAGCTGACAAGCGCGAGATAGGGTGAAGAATCTCTGGGAAAAAAACTGCCAAGTCCTGTAAGCCTCTATAATTTACCCCACCTCTCCGTGGCAACTTCATATTCCACTGACAGCTTGCAGGGTGAGGTGAAAAGTAGCTGAAAGGGGAAGCTCGAGGAATTCCAGGAGTTCTCTTTGAAGTACAAATTCGGTTCTGTTCTTCCCACACTTTGTGGGAGCTGGCGGCTGGACATGTATTTTCATCACTAAATACAGAGGTGATCCTCGCCTGGGGAGTGGGGAAGGCACCAGCTCTTACCTCACAGCCAGATTCTCTCTTGGGTCCAAAATAGAGCTGAGCCAGGGAGCACGCTCAGGAATGCAGTGTGCTGAGTGCCTGGTGGTCAGCTCTGTGTTCAAGAACCTTTGTCTTTGCTGGGATTTTTTTTTTTTTTTTTTTTTTTTTTTTTTCCTAAAAGCTGCATACTTAGACCAGGACAGCAGAGCTGTGGAGTAACTATAGCACTTTTGGGGTTTACTAAGAGTTTTGATCTTGTGACAGAAACAACAAATTCAGGAAAGACCTTGGGTATGTTCAGACCAACTTTGTGGAGTCGAGATCCATCCATGCGAAGCAGGAGCTGCCTGGACATTTTTATGCTAAGGCTTAAGTGCTACACGCTAGCGTCCATGAGCCTGAGAGCCCCAGCTCTGCATTGGAACAGCTGAAGAATACTATTTGGCTAAATATTTATGAATAAAATACTTATGGGTGCTCTTGTTTAGTGGTGGGATGTAAATGTTTATTCTGTCCAGATATAATAGACATTGGGTCACCATAACCTCAGGATGTGGAGAAGAAATGAAGAAACAGGATTCCTTTCTTCAAGGGATCTATAATCTAGCTTATAACATTACAGTTTTGAAAACCACGATAAGATCCTTTGATCTTTCGCTTTGATCACGATTGGCTGCAGCATATGAGGGAGGGAGGGAGGGTGGGGTTCTGAGCCGCACACATCTGCCTCATCCAGCTGAGAAGGGAGGGATCAGGAAGGCCATGAGTGGACTCAGACCCGAGTAAGAAGCAGGCAGAATGTGGGCCTAGCTGGCTCCACTTTTGATTTTTTTTTTTTTTTTTAAAGAGAAGTCAAAATCTAGGTACTTTTTATAAGCACAATCTAACTTTCTCAATAGTACCTACTTATTCTGAGTTTTTAAGATATTGTTAAATCTCCCTGTAAAAGCCAAAAAGCCACCTGCAAGGCGGGGGACAGCGATGACTCTAAGACAATTTGCTGGAGATGGTGAGAGACAGGAATGAAAAGAAGGCAGCCTGCACCCTCCACTCGTCATTTCTAAGGGAGATGGGGGGGGGGGGGGCGGTTGTGTTTGTTTTCCTTTTCAATCTTCCCTCAAATCACTCCATGATGATTTAGTACTCAAATGTTAAGAAATCTCAACTTAGTTCTTGAAACCTATTAGACAGCAGCCACGCCCTACAGACCACCCCAATACTCTCCCTATCCCCCATCTGTCCCCCACTCCCACGAGTGCTGACACCTGGACTCGCTCCTCCCTCAGCACTCATTTCCAAAGCTCAGGTGAGAAGGGCTTTGGTGTGGAAGAGGAGGTGGCAGAAACCTTGAAAATGTAATTGTTAGCTGGGGGTGGTGACTCTCGCCTGCAAGCCCACAGTTGAGAGGCTGAGGCAGGAGGAGCCTTGCTGGTTCAGCTAGTTTGAGACCAACCTGGGCTACAAAGAGAGCTCAAGGCCAGCCTGAACTGCATAGCAAGACTCTGTCTTAAAAAGATGAGAAAAAAAGAAGTAATTGCTTTAGTAACATCTTATTATGACTATCTAGTCATTGGCTATCTATGGTAATGAACTTAGGACAAAAGCTATGTAAAGTCCATTTCCCGGGATTTAAAAAAAAAAAAAATGTGGAGGAGGCCAGGAGAGTGAAAAATTGCTGAAGAACAAAAAGCAGACATGTGCCTGAGAGTTGATCAAGCCCGCTGCTGCAGACGCCAGCCCACTCTTCCTTTCTAGGATTTTCGAAGATTCTTGGCATGGTCAACAGATGGAGCAGCCACTAAATGTCTTTACTGAAAATCTACTGAAGGGTTGCTCTTGGATATAAGATAGAAAGCGTAACCGTACCCCCTGCTGAGCCCGTTTCACCACACGCTCACTGTACACCTCACGTAATCCTCGCAACTGCTTTCCAGATGTTTGTGGTATTTTCTAGAATCCTGTGATCTCGAACGTTTACTTAAAAGGATTCCTTGAAATAGGAACACTACAAACTACATCTATCTCCAAGTACAGAGTGGTCATAGACCCATTTTCAAAAACCTACTTAGAAAATGATGCTTTTATACCTTTTACAGCATCTTTTTTTAAAATCTTGACCCTAAAATAGACTTACCTTTGCCATAGTTTACTATTGAGTCAATTCAAATTTAAATTTAGAGAAGAATTTGCTATAATTATTTTTACTTGACTCGTTCCTCTGATTAGTTCACTTTTAAGAAAAATATTTGTGGAAAACACTTGAGAGAGATTTGCATAAGAAATTCTAAGGGGAAAGGCGCCCTCAGACTGGCCTTTTGTCTAACATTCAGTATTAAATTAAGCCACACTTTGATTTGTCTTCCCTTAACATCCGCACTTAATGAGAAGTTATACACATCATAGCATGCTTATTGTTTACTATAAAAGTCATTGACTTATTTATTCTAAAATTTTTCAAGACATCATAAATTATCTGCATTTTTTTTTTTTTTTTTTTTTTTTTTTTTTTTTTTTTTTTTTTTTTTTTTTTTTTTTTTTTTTTTTTTTTTGTATTTGGTCCAGGGTCTCACTATACAGCCTGGACTCATAGTAACTCTCCTGTTTCAGCCTCCCCAGCTGGGATGGGATTACATCTGTGTGCCACCATGTCCGGTTTCGGTGACTAGCTCATCTTGGGGCCAGCAAGGCATACAGTACCAGGGATCAAACCCAGGTCCTTGAGCTTGCCAGGCAGGAACTTGGACCGGCGAGCTATCTCCCCAGCCCTGAGCTCTCTCCCCAGCCCTGTTGAGATATTCTGCCTCCCCAAATGACCAGGCAAGGCAGGGTAAAAATACATAAATAATTATATTTCTCTATAAATTAAAGTACTGATATAAAATATTAACTTATATAAATGCATAATGATTTGAGCATGTTACTAATGTTCTGGATCAAACAAATGAGTCTTTGAGAAGAAGAGCACTAGAAACACTTTTTCCTTAGCAAGTCAGGCTGCACCTGCCTCACAGAGGTGTGTTTAAGCTGAAAAGAGAAGGAAACAGGAGCAGAAGCAGAGAACCTCACAGGAGCTGTCCAAGAGGAGGAAATGGCAGGCACCATGACTTGGAGCGAGAACATATCGACCGTGCAACAGCATCTCTAAACCCTGCACTGGAACCTGGCACATGGTAGGAGCTCAGTTAGTCTTTACCTAATGGATAATTAAATGAGTGCTCAGACCAGGCCACTGGAGAACAGGAAGCATGCAGGAAAGGAGCTAAGAGTGGGCAAAGGCCAGGTAAGGAAGGGCCTGCATGAGGACCACAACCCTTGAGGAGTCTGCATTACCTTTCCTGACCCACTTTGCCCTCCTGTCTGTCATCCAGTTCCCATCCCCTAGCCTATCTCCACACCCACATCAAATCTTCATCTGCGGTTTCCACCCCCTTGCTTCCTACTGGACTATAAGCAGTGTGCTGCACAACTTCCTCCTGGCCAGTTACTATCACCTTAAAAGTTCTTGGTTATAAAGAGCAAAATAGAAGGCCAGCATACTCCATAGGCTACAGCGTGAATGTATGAACAGATATCACCATTCATTCTGTGGATGGAAAGCTATTGAGAAGAATCAGGAAGAATACTCTTTTCCTGGTGGGGTTCAAGCAGTTGGCATCACTTGGTAGATGCGGGTTCCCCTGAGGAGGAGGAGTCCTACCCTTCAACAAGGAAGGATTTGGGAAGCCTCTACCACACTCAAACTAAATGATTTCTAGATGTGACCACCATTCATCTAACCCAAGAAGAGAGCACCCAGCACATTTGAGTGCAAAACACATATCCCAGCTACACTCCGGTCATTCACATGGAGCAACAGCAACACCCATGGACAATAGAACTCTGGTCCACAAAACAGGAAAAGGACTTAGGCAGAAATAGATGCAAGAACCCAAGTCCAAGCAAAGTGAATCTGTCCTTAATGAAGAGTAGCAATCAGAGGAAAAATGCTCTATGATCGAGAATAGGTAAACTAGATAGAGCTGTATTCCAGAAGGAAGACAAAGGATGGGAGTCTGCCTAGAGTATGCAGAGGCTTCAGAAAAGTTGGCCTGGCCAACTCCACAAATGATACTGAATAAAGCTGAGACCCAACTTGGGGAAGGACATGTCCCAAGACATGAAGGGCCTCTTGATTGTCCTTGCAAATGGAGACTGATGTGGTCATGGGGTGATGGTCCCCTGTCCTGGTTGCTGAGGCTTGTGGATCCTATCAGTGAGAGGTATCAATTTCACCGTCACTTGTGACTGACATCCATGTACTATGACAGCCTCCAATCCCAGACTAGGGTCAAATAAAACACAACCTGCAGTACAGTTGCAAGGGATGGGAACCATTTTAAATGCCATGCGTCCCTCCCTGTGATAGGATGGGGACCTGCTACACAGTGGAAACAGGGCTGGGAAAGAGAACGAGCAATCAGCTTTGTCCCCAAGTAATCTGGAAAGCAGAAATAACCAAGTCATAACAATAATCAAGTTGCAATAACAACAATAATAATAATAATTATAGTCAATAATCGAATCTATTGTGATGGCACCTATCCTCAATAATATCTGATAGATACAAGCAAGGGTAGATTCTGTTGGGAAGGCAGAGCAAACATGTCTACAATTTTTAGTGATCTGCTCTGTAATAAAACTGTATTGTATCATGACCATACTGCAGTATAGTGTAATACTGTTGTTACATGTTACCACGTGTAAATAAACCATATGATAACCCTGATACTGATGATCAAATAGACTGAGCAATTGAGCTACAGCTCCTCAGAATGTAACATCTATGGGAAATGGCTGGCCTTGAGAGGGACTGAAATAACTAACCAATGGCTGATTTCAGTACTGAACAGTTCTGCGCATGTTAATTAGAAGGATAAAATAGCAATAGAACAAAAAGGGGAAAAAACAAACAGTCTAGCACAAGAATAGGAGAGTGCTTATCATGACTTCACAGGGGAAGTTAATTATTTCTTTAAATGTGTCACCACCCCACATTGGCTTCTCCAAATATTAGGCATATTCGTGTTTGTACTTTGCTTATGTCTGTGCTATGAGCATCACGGCAAATGTCAACACCCTGACACATGATTTGCTGGGAGGGATCTATATTGGAAACCCAGAGGCGGCCCATGGTATTATAATATGTAAACAAATAGTTCACATTTGTGATTTTTCAACTTTACAGTGGTGAAGAAGCAATATATAATCAGTGGGAACTACGTCAAACTTTGAATTCGATCTTTTCCCAGGAAGCAATATGCAAAACCATATAATATTCTCTCACAGTGCCGGGCTTTTGAAGACATTTGCAGCTCACAGGCAGCCGCATGGTTGTGACAGTGAGCAACAAATTCTCTGACAGAATGCTATTTCTATGCTATGATATTCAGTAGGTTAGGTATACTACATGTATCCTCAATGTGTAACATTTACCAGGTCTAATGGTTCATTGAGCCATAATCCTAAAGCAGAATGAGGTGCATCTGTGTTTTGATTTTTATTCATGTTCCAGGCTCATGGCTCTTTACAACTCTTGTCATTTTTACAGAACTAGTGCATTGAGAACATCTTTTGTTGAGATATTTGGTCTTTGGTTCTTGATTCTTGAAACTGCTCCAGAATAACTTCCAAACAGCAGAGGTAAAAGTCTTGTCCAACCACACCTGAGATTACACAGATGCAGTAACTATAATCAGATGAGGTGACTTGGGGAGAGTTCCTAGGTGCCCATAGAGTGGTTTGGAGGGCCAGGGTAGCCGGTTGGTGTGCTCAGAAGGTTGAAAGCAAACTCCTGGGAACAGAAAGGGGTGGAAAGTTGAGTTAATGGCCAATGAGCAGTGATTCAATCAGTCATCTTGACTTCATGAAGTCCCACTAAAAACTCAAAAAATTGAGTTCAAGGGTTTCCAGAAAGGTGAATCAAAGCACAGCCATGTGCTGGGAGTTAGAGATGCCACAGCTCTGCAGGGGAGGAAGCCCCGTGCTTAGGATCCTTCGAATTCCTGCCTTGCATTTATCTTCATTGAGTTGTTTGTCAGGTACTCAGCCTTCATGGCAGGAGCTGAGCTATGAGCAAATAAATCCTGTGAACTACACGTGCTCCTGGGAGGGACATAGGTCAAGAGGCCCCCAAACAATCAGCATTCTCATCCTACCCACCCCGTCCCCGCTGTGGGAAAAACTTTCTTTCATGAAATGTGTCCCTTATTCCAGAAAGGCTGAAGACCACTGCTTTAAAATATTCTTTGTAATAAGCAAGTAAATACAAAATATATACTGACAGAGAAGCTCTAAGAGTGGCTCTCAGAGTCCTGATAACCAATTATATCATTCATCATCAATAATGCCAAGATCCATGTTTTCAATCATGAGTTCATAGCTAGTAATTGTGTTAACTACAACATGACTCTCAGTTGCTGTTGCTAATTTTTGAAAATAGCTGTGACCTCTAATCAAAATCGCCCTGCCCTTCCCATGTAGTCTAAGAAAAGTTTCCAAGAGCCAGGGAGAAAAGCTTATCCCTTAAATGATAGAATGCCTGATCCTCAAATCCTGGAATACAACAACTTCTAAAACAAATGCATTGTCATTATATAAAGGAAAAGAATTTGAGGAATTCCAAAGATAGAGAGAATAAGGGGCAAAAGGAATCAACTTATACTTTCTAGTGTCAAAACATCAACTAAACATCATAGAAAAGATAACTGGAGGTTTTCCCCATCCCATGCTCTCTTGAATCTATTATCGTTCTCTCAAATTATGCATATGAATGAATACTGTATATACAATTCTAAAAGATTAAACACAATCAATAAAAGACTAAATTTAAACTTCCCTTATTAGAATTCTAATTCTTATAGATTATTTCGGGCCCACTAATTATTTGGGAACTCTACTTCAGCCTTAACATTAGAAATAAATAAATACACAGACAAACTAATAGTGATACACATTTGAAAAGAAATAGGTAGAGCTAGCAGTCTTTTCCTTTATGTATTGCTGATTCTTTGTACATATCTGGAGAGAGAGGTTATTAATATAGATTTCTAAAAACTTCTAAATATATATGTCCATCTTTGATGTATCAAAAACAAAATAATTGTAATTGAAAAAACTCACTTTCCTAATAAGTGCACTATTAGCAGTTAATTTGGAAACATGGAAACTACATTATTGTGAGGATAATTTGTCTTTTCCCTGTCTGATCAGTCTTTTTTTTTAGAATTTATTTATTTATTGTTTGTCTGTTTATTATTTATGTTATGACTGGCTCAACCTGCCCTAGGGGTGGGGCTGGTGCAGCATGTGGTACCAGGGATCAAACCACAGTCCCTGCAGTTGCCTAAGCAGGTGCTTTAGATCGCTGAGCTATTTCCCCAACCTTTTGATCAATCCTCTTTAAATTCGTCTCTTTTGGTTTATTTGCCTGCATTATTAAGGAGCATTATAAAATAGTACATTGGAAATTCAGCTCTAAAATTCATCTGATAGAGTTCAAAATGTTGGTGGCATGGAGTACTAAGAAAAATATGTTTCAGAAAGCTCAGGAGATGAGATTAACTAGAAATTTCCACAGAGGATATTAGGGTACTGGGTATCTAGCATATTTAAATGGGAAGATTCCAAATCTGAGAACTAATCTATAAGAAAAATTTCAAAGCTTAGTTGCAAAGACCAAAAATAAAACAGCGAGTGGGACCTATGTAAAAAGAACAACTAAAAAATGCAATTTGGATCCTATACACTGTGTAGGCAAATGGACACCTCTATAACTAATGCAAGCTCCCAAAGTGCTTTATTATAAATGATCTTGTTCACACACAATAGCTCTGTGCAGTGTTTAGTGTATTGTCGTAGTTTTGCAACTGAAGAAACCACATTGTTTTCTAAATACAGCAAGATAAGAAAGAAAAAGGGAATGGCACAAGGAATAAAGCTAAGAAAGAACTTGTTATGATAAAGCCTGTAGTGTTCAAGGGAGGAGACAAGAGGGCTGTCTCTGCCCAGCTGATAGCTATGACAGGCTGTGCGAGGCCCTAAACTTGAGGCAAAATATAGAGAGGAAAAAACTCTTGAATAAGACAAGTAACCAGAGCAGAGAAATAAGAGATCCTCTTTTCCCAGAAATGCACAACTTTGACATTCTTCTCATGTTTGTTAACTTGAAAGGAAGATTGGAGATCTCTGGTCTGGCTGCAGAGTAAACGCCTATATGGTTTCTGAAGGGGATTAATTTTATTTTTCATTCAGAAAGTTTTGAAAAGCGTGTTTTCTAAAACAATTGGACCAATTTTTACTTTTTTCATTCTTTCTATGTTTTTCTCAAAGTAGAGATAAAATGGATGGTAGCCAAGAACATACACTTTTGGGAGTTGGGGAAGATAGCTCCATGGCACAAGTGCCTGCCTGGCAAATGCAAGGTTGTGAGTTTAAACCCCGGTCCCATTAAAAAACAAAGCAAACAAAAATAACACAAGAACATAGACTTTATGTATAATTTATACAAAAAAGAAGGAAATAGGCCATCTCCCCCATCAACCTAAAAACTAAAATGTGGAATTTCTTCTCTTTTTTTGGATAGATATGTTATCTTTCAAATATCAAAAGCATACAGACTGTTGCAATATTTTGCTCTCATGACCTATGTGCCAGTCGTGCTTTTGCTCTTTGGATGTTGCGAACTTTTGTTAAAATCTTTTGTAGAAATACACTAACTGCGGTCCTGAGGACTTACAGTTTGTGCTGTCAATGTCTTTTTTTTTTTTGTAAATTTGTGGACCCCAGAGCCATCAATTATGTTGGAAGTGGGGAGAAAGAAGAAGGAGGAAAAGAGAGGAAGAAAAGAAGGAAGATGGGAAAGCAGAGAAGATTAAAACAGAAGAGAAAAAAGTTGACCTTGCTCTCGTCTATTGTTTTAACAATTAACGGATGGAATGGCTTTCGCTTCTGGATGACCAGCGATGACACTGCCTTGCTGTGGGTTGAACAACTGGTGGTGGTCATATTTGTGGCTGCGTGGTACCCTTCGCATTAGATTTAGGGAGCTCGCCAACTGATGAGAGAGAGAGAGAGAGAGAGAGAGAGAGAGAGAGAGAGAGAGAGAGAGAGAGAAACGTGAATGCACAAAGGAACGAAGGTCAAGTGGACAGTGGTCAGGCTCTTGGTTTTTTCTTCTGCGGGTGTTGGGGGGGCCGAGGGGGGCGCACCGTGAGAGACAAACTCTGGGATGGGACCAGGCCAAAAGCACTCTAATAAAAGGTTCCAGGAAAGAAAGCAGGCGACCGAGGGAAATGCGCTGCTGCGGTCAAACTTGATCCTGGGAAAAGAGGCCCCGGAGAAAGCAGATGAGAGAGATAGGAAGGAAGATGGGGCGGGGGAGACGCTGGGTGCCGAGGGGGGAAAGGAGGTGCGGGCGGGGGCCTGAAAAGTGAGAGGGAGCGAGCGCCAGTCGTGGGGGACCCAGGGTGGGCAGAGGGAACGTCGTCCCGCAGGATGAGGGGGCAAAGCTCTGCAGACCCGGCCAGGACCGGACCGGACCGGACCGTGCAGGCCAGGACCCTGGCAGCCCCCAGCGCGGGCTCCTCGGGGCTCCCGCCCTCCCCGGCGCATTGTTCCTTTGCCGGGAGACGAGGAAATTGCCTTTTGATTGCGGAAGTCCGCGCCGGGCCGGGGCGAGGCCGCGCGGGTCAGAATGGCAGCGTGGGAAGGGCCGAGCGCCGCCGGCCCCGCCGCCTGTTGCGCCCGGACCGCCGTGGCAGCGGCGCGGTGGCTACCGCGTCGCCCGCCCGCAACAAGTGGCTCCGCGCTCGCTGCGCGCGGCCCGGCTGGATCCTGAGCGCGGGGTGCGATGCCGCGGCCGGGCCAGGGCTCCCGGCTGGCCCTGTGCATCGCGCTGGGGCTGCTGCAGGTGAGCGGCCGGGCGGGGCGGCGCGGGCGGCCGACCCCAGCAAGGACCGAACCCGCGGACTCGGGCTGCGCTCTGGTGGGGAGATGGCAGCGTTTCTTCCGAAAGACCCCGCCAGCCTGAACTCCTCCTGATGCCGGAGGCAAAAGCCACCTCCTCTCCAGCTGCTCCTGCGGGAGAGCAACTGGGAGCAAAGTTGCCCTGGGCCAGCGCTGCACGCTCGCCCCCGCCGGAGGGCAGAGGGCCCGGCTGTGGCTGGGCGCCAGGGATGCGTGGGGGGACAGTGCGCACTGCGGGATGACACAGGGTCTCTGCTTCCTTTGCAGACCGGCCTGGCGGAGTCGGAGAGATGCAACTTCACCCTGACGGAGCAGACAGCCTCCAGCCTGTGGCTGTCTATCCAGTGGAGAACTCTGGGGTCGCCCTGTAATTTTAGCGTCATCTACAGTAGTGACAGCTCGAGGCCCGCGTGGTGCCACACCATTCAGATAGACAACACCACCTATGGATGTAATCCCAAAGATTTACAAGCTGGAACCACCTACACCTTCAGGATCCTTTCTCTGGATGGAGAAGAGAGAAGTGTGGTCTTGCAAACAGGTAAAGAAAACGTGACAGGTGCAGCTGGTTGACCAAGCCACCCACCCGTGCTGCGCCCTGCCTTTTCCACTCAAACCTCATGTGAGTTCTGGGCATCCAAAAAATAAAAATAAAAAAATGCCTGTGAAGATAAATATTGACAAATATTGCTATTCTCCTCAGTTATGGCTAGGAGCAGCTTGGTTAAGTTGCAGACTGCTTTGTTGTTGAAAGCAGCACTCACTACTGGAAGACAGAGAACCTGCGGGCTGTGGAGGGCATTTGTTAATTTGATGTGGTTTGTGCAGGCATCACATTAAATCATCAAAACCGGAATTATTTTAAGGAAATGCTTTTAGAATTAAATAATGAAAGTGCAATGATTAAGGATATGCTTTTCCTCCATTTAGTTTTATTTTTAGAACCAAGACATAAAATCTCCAGGAGTAGAATAAAGTTGTTTGTAGAGGAAAATTAGAAAAGTCCCTGGAGGTGAGGGTGCAAAAATTATTTTATATCGCTTGAGTACCTAAAACAGGATACTGTGTTTCTTTGATTACTCTGCACCTCAAATCAGTTACTTTTCTTACACTTGTTAAATCTGTTCATGTGTGTGGGAAAAGTGTGTCTTTCCTTCAGAGGTTCTATCTATAAAATGAGTGGTAGACTGGGTCTTTCAGGCTCCAGTGTTTATGAAGTCCTAGAGCTGCCTATGTGTTACCTCACTTAATCCTCCCAGCTACCCAAAGGTGTGTTCTGAATTTCTTGGCTTTGCTATGTTGTGACTCAAGTCTTTATTGATACTTCAAGCTGTGCAAGAGTAAAGCCATACTTTCAGTCAGAAATTCAAATTTATGTGAAAAATCTTCAAAGTTAAATTTAGAGATGCATTTATTCTTACTATTCGTTCTTGTTTTAACCAAAAAAAAAAAAAAAAACACTTCTTTAGTTATAAGCCTACAAACAGGTGAGAAAGTATTCATCCTGAAAGGCAGTCATGGCAGGCCTGGAAGTTTGTTTTTAGTTTATTTGCATTTTTTTGTTTGAGACAGAGTCTTACTATGTAGTCCAGACTGACCTTCAACTTGGTATGTAGCCAGGAGTAGCCTCAGATTTGTGGTGATCCTCCTGCCTTAGCTCCCTGAGTGCTGGGATTACAGGCATGCACCACCATGCCCACTTGACCCCAGAAATTCAACTGGGCTCATGTAATTAAATATTAAAACTTCTATTTTTTTTTTCTAAGAGAACAATTCATAATGTTCAGTTATGTCACTGGGCTTTCTTCAGATGAAACTTTAGATAATTTCTGAGAATTGTAGGAACTTAAATTAGAAAGAGAAACCACTTGTTTAGTATCCAGCTGGTTTTTTGTAAAGAAGAACTGAAATCAGCCACATGAACAGAACATTTTTCAGACGTTTAAGTGACTAGGTTTCAGGGCCAGGGAGATAACTCAGAGGCACAAGTGCCTTCCTGGCAAGTGCAAGGTCCTGAGTTCCATTCCCAGTTCCGCAAAAAAAAAAAAAAAAAAAAAAAAAAAAGAATAAGTGGTTGTGTTTCACTTATAACATCATAAGTTTCTTGGTATTTGAAGCCAATTCTGTGAAAACTTGTATTACAAGCCCTGAAAAATTTATAACACAGAGCTCTTGTGTTTGTTAGTATTTTAAGAGGTATCTAGTCAGCTTTATGTGTTCAGTGGAAGCAGGCAATTCATAAAACTCAGGCGAGCCTCGGAAGCTTATTGAGGACAAGGTAAAGACCCATAGGTGTTTCACCTCCAGAGGAGACTGTGGAGTGTAGGACATAGTTTCATCTCACCAACTGTGTTGAGTAGTCCTTCCTAACAGGACTTGCACCACACCTGCCACGTTCTGACATTCAGGGCGTCTTTCCTTTCGAACAGGTACCTTATGCAAGCACTTTTCACTATACATTTTTTTCATTGTACATTTTGAGTTTCTGGTTAAGCATGAAGGAAGAAAATTGCAGGTAGTTTTTGAATAATGATGATTTTTTTTTCCACGCTTGTTTGTATGATGGGGTAGAATTCTGTACATTTATTTGTAAAAAGCTATATTTAAATAAACTTGTAAAAAATTAGATTTTATAAACTTGTTTCAGGGAGGTTAGTTAAATGGTTGATAATTATTTTTTTCACTAGTGCTTTCTATCTGTTAAAGACACGTGACTTATCCATTTAATTAAGAAAAAGTACTAATATTCTTCCATATTAATTCTAAGCTGCAGAGGTGGCCTCCAGTCTTACTCTACTGTTATTAAACCAGTGACAGCTAGTGTGATAGTAAGTCTCAGGACAAGTTGCAAACAAAAAAGCTATTCCAAATGCATGTGCTTTCTTTATGACATTTTGCCTGGCTTATCAGTCTAGAATAGAAACAAGACATAATTTGGATTGAGATGCGGTTGTCGCTTAGACAATTTATGTGTCATTCTATCATTTTTCTAATTTTTTTCAAATAAAGTGTCTAAAACAGCCATTTATTTTGGTACGAGATCTGACCTTAAGGATGAAAGTATCTAACTGAATGCATAGTATTTTAGTAAGAACAACCACTCTAGTTGTAACATCAGAGTTGAAAAATGTGGACTCAGGAACCAGGCATGGTGGTGCACACCCATAATTCTAACAGTCAGGAGGCTGAGGCAGGATAGTTGCTGTGAGTTCAAGGCTAGCTGGGTTCCATATTGAAATGCTGTCTCAAAAAGACGATATATATATATACATATATATGTATATATATATATATATATGGATTCAAATTCAATAAACAAATATTTACTGTGCATAATACAGGGAACAATGCCAAGTAGATGTTGGTGAATTTATAAAGATGATGAATAAAAGGAAATCCTTCCCCTCAGGATTTGGAGCAAGTGCAAGAGAAGATTTTTATGTTGAAGATGGCAACAGGTCTTTACCACATCGTCCTGGATGAGGACTTGCCCTGTGGCCTGTGCACCATGCTGTCCTAACTCTGGAATGCACACACACTAAAAATATCTCCTTTGTCCATAGGTACATTTCAGAGCTCAGGGAAGTGGTGTAAAAGTGGAAACTTTCTCTGTAAGAAGAATTTCTCAGTGACATTTGCCTTCTCATTATTGGTTTCTATAACTTGTCCATCAGCCTTGAAAAAAAAGGCAAAAAAGGATCTTCACATGATTTAATTATTTTAATAAGACTAATTCCTTCATCTTTCATTTAAAAAATGGGCAGACTATAATTATCAAGTCACCTTTCTAGCTATGATTTCCACTTTAAAATATAGTTTATTACACTGACTGGCTAGAGTTGCTGTAACAAAATATCAGACTGGGGGATTTTAAAACAGAAGTTTATTTTTCACAGTCCTGGAGCCTGGAGTTTCAAGGTCCAGGTGTGCCTGGGCTTCTCCCCTTGGGTGGTTGGTGGTTGCCTTCCTACTGTGTCCTTGCATGGATTCCCAGTGTGGCCTGTGTCCTCAGCTCCTAATTTGGAGAAGACACTAGTCTTAGAGTCAGCCCTCCACCCACCACTCCCCCAGACCCATCACTACTTAATCAGCTCTTTAGAGGCCTTGTAGCCAAACATAGCTTCAATCTGAGGTGCTGGGCTCTGCAGCTTTACCAAAATCTGGTAGAGACAAGAGTCAAGCTTGTACCATTTATAAAGCTTTAAGTTTAAGTGATTATTTCTCAAAACTCTCTGTATGTTAATTACATCAAAATGTCTTGCAGAACTTGTAATTAAAATATTCCTGATTTCTACTGCACATGAAGTGAGCTTAGAAGAAAAGGAGTTGGGAGAATCTCATGTTAAACACTAAAGTAAATTGATGCACACTGAGGTGTAAGAATTATGGACCTAATGTTTCTGTTATTCTTTAAGATTTTGGTACCATATCTCTATACATACGATGAAATATATGATGCTTAGAATGTTTATTGTCTTTTCCAGGTAAAGTGATACTTTTGTGTTTAGTTTATAACATGTTGAATATTTTTCATGACAAGACTATAGAGGGGATATTGTCAAGGGTAGGTGTCATAATGATTTGCCATCAGTAGCTCAGGTGCATTTCTGAATATGTAATGGAGATAGTCATGATACTACTGCTTGCCTACTTCCCATGGAGTTATGGGATTCCAATGTTACATACAAACAACCTGGAATAATTTTTGTAACACACTACGTATTATTATAGTTACTACTATAAGGTTGAATGTGAGATTGATCTTCATAATAACTGATAGTTTTCCCAAATCTACCCAGCTATTATGAAAGTCAGAACTCAATCCCTGGTTAAGTGGCTCCAACTCTAATGCTCTTTCCACTGTTCTGAAGAAAGAATATTAGGGTTTGGTTGGTTTTAGATTTTCTAAATTGATATTTTATTGCTTTCCAAGAGGACAATTATATTACAGGATACTTTATCATTGATTGATTGATTGATTGATTGATTGAGGCAGAGTCTCTGTGCAGTTCAGGCTGGCCTTGTGCTCACATTTGTAGCTTCCAGTCTCCAACTCACAGAGATCCTCCTGCCTTAACCTCCCAAGTGCTGGGATTGCACCACCACACCTGGTTCCTGTTACAGTATACTTTAAATCTGCATGTTCTTTGCCTGTGTAAGAATAGAATAATGATTAAATGTGGTTTAGTGGGAAGAACATGTGATAACCATTGATTTTCTTTTTTTTTCCTTTTTTTTTTTTTTCTTTTGTAATGGGGAATTGAACTCAGGACCTTGTGCTTTCCAGGCAGACCCTGTGCCACTGAGCTATCTCCCTGACCCAAGCATTGATTTTCAAATGTCTTGAACTACTGGTGGTAGCTGCAGTACTTAGCAATGAGTTATTTGCTGTCTGTGTATTTCTGGAATTCAAAGGTCTAGCTGACCTATGTATAGGGGTTAAAAACTCCACTTAAATTTGTACAAACAGAATGAGAGAAAAACTTCACAAATGTGTTTTGCCTTCAATATTAGATACCAGTGTGCTAGAATTCCCTGGAAAATAAAAATAATACTGACACCTTTCTGATCTTATAAATAAATGAATTATTCAATTAAGATGCATCTATCCCCCTAAGTGTATAATATGTAGCTAAAATAATCGTAGTAGACGTAGTAGGTGGAATTTTTCCAATTTTCTTTTTTCCTCCTTTTATAAGGGAAACAAACACACAAAAAAAGGCTAATATAATGAATTACCATGTACCTGTCATCGACCTTCAATAATTCCCAATTTATGCCTAACTTTATTTCATCCATATCCTACTCTCCTACTCCCCCACTGGATATCAATTTTAAAATCCAAGGTACCATTATCTAATTTCATTTATAAATATTTCAGCATTTATTTACAATATGGATTTTAATGTAATCACAACATAGTTGTCATTCTTAATATTATGGGAATTCCTTCATACTTAGATGTCCAGGTGTGGAACCATATGGCAAATGACAGCTTTTGAACTGTTCTGGGGCCTCAGTCTGATCAGAAGTGGAGGCCAGAGGATTTCTCTCTATATTGTAATCATGTGTCACATTACGTAATATTGAAAAAGTCCCGGCTGCCAATGTCAAAGAGTGAGATGTGGCTGCTGCGAGAGACTGGAGGTAGATGCAGGCACCATGGTCTCCACTAGAGATCGGGGTACCCTCTGCACTCACAGGGTTCTCCAACAGCCCCTAGACGTGAGCTTTTCAGTGCTTTGGCTCACACTGCTGTCACCATGCAATTGCTTTCTTCTCACTGGCATTGAAGTCCTAGTTGACTTTTCCCAATAGTTCAACTTCACTTCCTCCATGTAGCCTTCTTTAAAGGTACCACTATCCATGGTGCAAATTTAGCATTAATGTTTGTCTCAATTACTATAGATTGAGCACATCAAATCTAAACTGAATTCCAACAAACTCTGAAAATTTTGAGCACAGACTGATGTTACAAGTGGAAAATTTCACACCATGAAATTGTTTCCTGCATAAAACTATTAAAAATGATATATAAAATTATCCTTGGGGCTACTGAAACATAAATGAATTTTGTGTTTAGATGTAGTTTCCAACCTCAAGATATGTTAATACGTATATTCAAATAACCCAGAATCTAAACTCAAACATTTGTTGTCCCAAGCACTTCGGATAAAGGTTACTCAGCCCGTCTTAATAACAAGAGTAGCAGCAACACTCGTGCCAGCTGCCTTTTTCTGAGAACCTACTCTGAAGGGCATTGGCCTTAGCAATTCACCTCCATGACCTCTTAGCACTTACAACTCTAAAAATTGGTAGTTTCTGTTCCTCCCATGAGTAACAGATGAGGGATGGAGGATCAAGGAAGTGAAGTCCTTGGCCTAAAGCTACCCTTGTGGTAAGTGACAGAGCTGGGGTGAGCCCAGGCCTAAGTTGGCCACCGCAGTCAGCTTCTCTGACTTCGTGTTTACCCTTTTCACATGTGTTGTCACTCACCAAGCAGATTGCAGATTCTTGCAGGCCGGGACTTCATGTATCAGTACTTCATACGATGATGGGAAGGACTGTCAGATCTGCTTTAATGTCCCTTCCCAAGATGGTTAAATTTTTAGAAAGTTCTTTTGCTCTTCAATTATCCATTTAGTGTATAAAGATGTTCAATCTTATGTACCACTTATTGGTGAATAGGCTTACTATGGTGCATCATGTTTAAGCAAGAAAACCATCTCTAGTCAAACAACAACAGTAACAAAATTATCTTTTTAGAAATATGTGGAGTGAATTGGAGGTTGGAAACCATTCCTTTCCCATGTTATTTTGCTCCTCATCTTCAAAACCTTGTGCCAGGAGTAGCTTGGGCTTTCGCCCTTAGTCCTGCTCTGATTTCCAAAGAAAATTTCCCTGCTTAGCCAGGCGCAGGGACCAGGGTTCAGTCCCTGGCATGCTGTGCCAGCCCTGCCCCCAGGGCACTTTGAGATGGCAATTGAGACTGGGCGTGGAGGTGCACACCTGCACCTAGCCCTTGGGAGGCTGAAAACAGGAAGATTACTATGAATCTGAAGTGTGTAGTGAGATCCTGTAGACCCTGTACTAAATACATAAAACAGAAAAAATTTAATTATTTTATATTAATAGTTTATATGTATTCCATTTTATATAAAGTACTACGTAAATGCAATCTCTAGTCAAACACCCTAATCACCCTGCTTTTAGCTAGAATGGTACCTTAACTTCTGTAAAAATACCAAAGTTTACTGTTTAATTGTTACAAAGTTCTCTTGGGCAGGAGCGAGACAGTGGTGAAAGATCAAGTTGCAAAGGAGGATAATAGCCAGTTTGAGAAGACCTCGAATGCCTATGAAGAGACCTGGACTTTGTCCTGAAATCAGAACTCAGGAGAGATTCTTGATGCTTCAGGAGGGAGGAGGATGAGACAGGTCAATGAACAGAGAGATTCTGTAGCAATCATTAGGAAAGATGCTACAAACACGGAAGGCAGCCAGAAGACTTGATGTAATCCAGGAGAAGGTCATGAGACTTGGGTAAATGTAATGAAGTTAGGGTAGAAGAAGAACACACAAGAAGAATTATCTTTTTAGAAATTCAGCCGGAACATTCAGGGCTGACATTTAGCTATGGTTAGCATTACTGCTCTGATTTACTTAGACATACTATGCTATCAAAACTAAAACCCCTACAAAGGGCCTTATCGCTTTCCATAGACATTTATTGTTTTTCTGGTATTACACTGGCTCTTCAGTTCATGACATAATTTTCCATATTAGAAGATGTGATGGGACAGAAAAAACATGCAATTCGAAGCCAGCTTTTAGAAGGCTGGCCACGGGGCTGCACTGCATTTACTATCTATGAGCTCCTCTCAGACTGAGGAAGCCCATTATGATCTGTGAGATCCTGCAGAGATCTAGTATGGAGCCCCTGCGATCTAAGCACCTGCCTGCCAGGTGCAAGGCCCCGAATTCCATCGCCGGAACTCCAGGCCTACAGTGCTGGCCACTGAAACCAGGTGTAATCCCAGCACTGGAGAGGCTGAGACAGGAGGATCACTATGAGTCCAAGCTGTGTAGCAAGACCCTATACCAGTTAATTAACTAGTTAGTTAATTAATTAATCAAAAAGGAAATATAGTATAGAGCCTAAAATGACTTCAACAAAAAATTTTGCCACCATCCCATAAATTGGCTGCACTCTTATTGTAAGTTTGAATGCGTTCTTAAAATGAATTTAATGATTTCAAATTCTGAACAGCATAGAAGTATGAGTACCAATAAATACTAATTAATGCACTATAAAAATTAAAAGTAAATATTATTTACATTATAAATTTTCTCTTTTTAGTCACATTTAAAAAACGATTTCATTTTGCTTTAGCAATTTTGCCCAGTTTTATCGTTTTCTTTGAAAATAGTAAAGTTAGATCAACATCGAATCTACTGTTGAAACTTAGGTGATCCTAATGTTGGTAGATCCATTCAAGTATATAAGATAAATACCACTGAATTTTACATTGTTGTTCCACAGTTGGGTCTATCTGGAATCAAGAATAACAAAGGTGTCTTAAATACATGGTTTGCAGTAAATTTTGATAAACTATTGAAGAGGATTACTGCTTTGACAGTCCTCATATTTTATACTTTATTGGGTTCTATGACAATAAGAATGATGAGTAGAAAAGCTAGAAAGGCTACAAGTACATACAGACATGCAGTGATGTGCCCAGCCATTAGTGCAAATTACAGAAGTGGGTTTTCTGGTATGCATGATGGGAAATTTATGGATGCATAACTTAATTGTCAAGTACCATTAAATCTGTCTCTCACACACAGAAATACAAATGGACGTGAAATATGTTCACACAAAAAAAAAAATATTTGTACCCCAACAGGAATACCTAATTTCTACCCAGTAAAATATTTAAAACTTTAAGACAACAGCTTCCCCCTGGGTTTAGATTTAAAAGGAGTCTTAAAAATGTTTAACTTTTTTGCAGCGTGCATAGCAATAGTGGACCTTGGCCAGCAAAAAAGGCTTTATCTGTAGAAATGGGGTTTTAAGTGTGTGTTTCCAGGCAGGTTCGCGCAGCCCAGCCACTTCCCAGCCTCATTGTTCCTTTGTTCTAGCGGATGTACAAAGGGTTGACTGTTTTGTTTTCTGGCTCAGAAAGATTAGATAAAGTCTGCATTTTTGAACTTCACCCTTTAGACATGCAAACTTTAAAAATTAATTCTCAGTAGATTGGATTCTGCAGATTATGGCTGTTTAGATTACAACGGTCGCATTCTTTTCTTTAACCTTCGTCTGACTTGATTGGAGATGGAGATGGCAGGATTCACCCCTTTTGGACTCTCACTAGAGACTACTGTCTTTCTCATCCTTGGCTTTAACACGCTACTTCAGCAAAAGGGCATCTTCACAGTCTGGGTACCAGAGGTCTTGAGACTCTGTGGCTGTTAGAATTTCATGATAGAGAAATGCCTTGTTCTTGCCAGACAACAGGAAAACTTTCTGTGAGAGGAAAGTGTCTCTTTCCTTTTAATTATGAGCTTCTTTTATAGGACAGAAAATTTAAATAATTTTGACCTTCACGAGAAACACTAGCTTCTTCTCAAGCACCTCATCTTGAAGATTTTTAACCTTATCTTAAAGGGCAGAAAATTAATGCTAAGGTTTTACTAAGGCTTTACTATAATAGGAATGATTAAGGCTAAGTTTAGTTTCAAAAAACTTTTGTTATAGTCTTGCTTCTATTTTATCAGTAATTCAGAGGAAAATGTATTTTTTTTACAAATAGAAATAAGTAGATATTGTTGAGTTGAGTGCCTATTACATGCCAGTTAAGATCTCTTCTATGTCTTTTTGAACCTTGTTTTTGTTTTTTTTGGTGACCAGCTCAGCATACCCTGAGGGTGAGGCTGGCATGGCATGAGGTTCTGGGGATCAAACAGCCATCCCTGTGCTTGCCTAAGATTGCCTAAACAAATGGTTTAGACCACTGAGCTATCTCACTGGCCCTCAAAACCTCTTGCAGTGAGGTTTATACTGGTATACTCTCCATATGGGTGGGAAAATACAGTTAGATGGGTTAGGCAACATGCACAAAGTCCCCTTCCTGGTAAATGAGGAAGCTGACCTTTGACTTCAGTTCTGTCTGACTGCAAAGCCCAGGCTCTCCAGTGGCGCTGCTTCTCTGGCATTATCGTCTTCTGTTACAGAATAATAACCATAACAATAGCCACCACTGAGCATAGGCTATATGCCAACCACTGTTCTACATGCTTCTATATAGTATTTGACCTAAAATCTTCATAACAACTCTACTAAAAGATAGTATCATGACTGGCACTGCAAAGATGAGATGTGTGAGGCTCCTAAATTGCCAGCTACACAGCTGTAGAGTTGGAGAGCCAGTTTCAAGCCCAGACCATCAGACCACAGCCTGTCTCCATCAGGTGAACCCCAGGTGGTGCCATAGTATGAACCTTGTCTTCAAGTTCTTTTATGCTTTAGGCACTTGCTGTTAGTTATTGCTTCAACTTACTTGTGAGCTAACAATTGTACTGTTATTATTATTAATGATATTATAAAATGGGTTATTTAATTTTGTAGAACGATGTACTTCCATAAATCATAGCATAAAACACAAAACACTAGATTTGTATTAATCCTTTGCTGTTAGTTGTGTACCCACATAGTCTTATGAGCTGTGTGTCCACAAATGTCCTTTGAATATGATGTGGGATTATCTTGTTTATTGTCAAATTTGTATTAATCATAAGTGAACATCTTCAAACTTACACTTTTCTAGTCAGGTCTAGAACTCCTGATGTTAGTTTGTCAGATAAATACATTCTACTACAAAGTGGAAGTGAACTGGGGTCCTATAATCATGTCACTAAAGCAGATGACTTGACCTTAAAAATTGCTCTCCAATATTTTGATCCCACTTTCTAAAACAAGAGTCCTGTAGGATTTCTGAAAAATTCTCATCTGTGGAGGTCTCTCCATAGTACTTTCAGCATTCGGATTGGGGAAGCCTTATTTCTCCAGTTCTACTCTTCTCTTTACCGAAGTATGATGCCCACTAAATACCACTAACCTAGTTTCTACTCTGGCAATATACGCTCTGTCTATTTAAAGTTCAACAGTGCAGAGTCAACACCAGCAACATAGTATTCTTCAACTGTCCATGGCTTTAGGAGTTGAAATGAATACTTGATGTAAAACTCCTCCGTAACTACCTGCTCTGCGGCTCTATTGTGTTCCAGGACTAAAATATCAAAATTCTAGGGATATAGAGAAACATCCCTGCCAGGAGAATACATTGTAGTTAGCCAACAAACCTACCTTAGGGTCATAATCAGACCTGCATCTTCTTTGGTTGTTTAATAGCTAAAAACCATTGAAAGTTAAGTATGCATGACGCCAGTGATAAACAACCTAAGAAAAAGTATGGCTTGAATTCCAAATTATTTCTCAATATCTGTATTTTCCTGTTTAAATTTTTTTACGAGGCACCTTTGATGTTTGTTAGTGTCTGAAGCTTGCTAAATGTGCAAATCAAAGAAAATATAGCCTTGCTTGAATTTTAAGTCAGAGCTGTCTTAAAAAAAAAAAAAAACTTTATTAGCAAAAGGAATTCACATGAGTGAGGGTTAAATGTTTTGTTGTTGTTGTTGTTGTTGTTGTTGTTTTAATAAAATGGTAGATTTGACTGTGAAGCCAAATGTCCATTTTCCTAGCAGCAGATTCTTTTATGCTCTGAGGGGAAATGAATCTGGAGTGTAGCACCATAAGTATTTATTTGCAAAGACCTTCCAACGTTCTCTTTCTTGAAACTTGCTTTGCAGATCCTTTACCTCCTGCTAGATTTGAGGTCAAGAAAGAGACAATTACTTCAACCAGCTTTCAGGTTCGGTGGACTCACTCTCCTGGCAAAGTCACCTGGTATGAGGTGCAGATATTTGATGATAACAGCAAAAAGATCCAAAGGGTCCAAAGTCAAGAAAGCACTTCCTGGAATGAGTGCACCTTTTTGAACCTCACTGCTGGACATCGTTACAACATTGCCATCACAGCTGTTTCTGGAAATAAAAGTTCTTCTACAGTTTACACCAATGCATCAACAGGTAAGGCCTGTGTTGTCTAGGGTTAGTAATCTGGCACACAGTTGAAGAGTTATGTCACTCAAGGCATAGAAGTCAGAGTGTCCCCAGACTACAAACACATGGATAAACTCACTAACCTCCTGAAAGGCAGGTGTGCAATATACGAGAAAGCCTAAACCAATGCAGGGTGGGGGCTCTGCCGCCTACTTGTCCAGTGAATTGGAACAAGTCCTGAGGCTTCCCTGGACCTCGAGTTCCCTCCAGTTTGCAGTGGATGCTCCCTGATGGTCCTTCTAATCCAAACCCTGGAAAAGAAGATTCTGTTCCTCATTTCTTATCTTTGCACAGTAAAACTTATTTCATCTTCAGTGTTCTTCTCTTTGTGCATTCTTCTCACCACATCAAGTCATGTTGTTTCCTAAATATTCTAGATTGAAACAAGTCTTTTCTCCCTTGACATGATGAAAGATTAGTCATCTGGTACACCCATATGTCACCGTGATGTCCACAGCAGATTTTTACCTCTTTCCACAAAAATACATGTCTTTTGTATCATGTATTTTTCCCTCCTTTTCTTTGGTTTTAGATACCTCTCTTTCCATTTTTTTTTTATCTCTTACAGTTCTTTTCTTCTTTATTGTGATGTCATGTTATACTGCATTGGGAACAACTAATTTAAAACCTACTAAGAAGGAGGAAAAGATAGGTCAATCGAGGTAGCTCTAAGCTGTGACTTTTGAAAAGATTGCTAATGAAGATTCAGTGAAATACAAAGAATGCTATTATTCATTTTTTGGGTTAAACAAGTTAAAATCTATGAAGAAGCATCAATGGGTTATGACTCGTGTCTCCTATGAGGAGATTAGTGAGTAACATTTGGACATGCATTTTATCCCACTAGTGCCTTCTCCAGTAAAAGATATTGACATTTCCAGAAAAACGAATTCTCTTCTGGTTTCCTGGTCCCGTGGTGCTGGGAATGTGGAGCAGTACAGGCTGATATTAGTAGATAAAGCTATCATAGTTCATGACAAGATTGTGGACAAACGTGATACTTCTTACACTTTCCGTGGGCTGACACCTGGACGCCTCTACAACCTCACTATTGTGACCGTGGCTGCAGGGCTGCACAATTACAGGTGGAAGCTAGTCAGAACAGGTAAGCTCCTCCTCTCTCACTGAAGCAAAAGAATAGAGCTCAAAGCGATGTGAATCAAATTTATTAAGTTATTGGAATACTGGTAACTGAAATTTGTATCAGTTGTAGAAAGACCATATAGATCCACTTTTCTATGAAGAAAAGGATTTCATTTTATTCTAGAATTTAGGTTAGCCTTCAGCAACATTTTCAAGTAGACAAACTTAATTGCTGATATGGGCCCAGCTTCT
>PVKN010008624.1:0-24823 GCA_004027915.1 Capromys pilorides | reverse complement strand
TTTTTGAATGGGCAGTATAGTTACACGGTTCAAATGTAGGTTAAAAGCTACAAAAGTGTGCAAAGGAGGAGCCTCCCTCCTGACTGTCCCCAGCCTCCCTCCTTTCCTGTCTGTCCCTACAGAGGTGACCTCAGCATATCCTAACATGCATGTGTGACAGATGTGCTTTGGGCCTGCCAGTTGCCCCTGGTGACCTGGTCCCTGTGCCATGGAGGCCTCCAGCATCAGCCCCAGTAGGACGCACACCTCCCAAATCCTGTCCTGACACCATCTGCATGTTCAGGGACGTTTCTGGGGCTGTTCAGGAGGGGGGTCATGTTGTTAATCACTGCAGGTGTCTATGACTGTAGCTGTTATTATGATGACCAGTGTAGGATGGTGTCTACCTTTCGTCAGTGCTGGAACAGTGCTTATGTGACAAATGCACAGATGATTTGTCACTCGCTGTTGCTGTGCACCAGGCTCTGTCCTGAGCTCCTTATAATGGCTACCTGACATAGTAAGGCTTACATTCTTTCCCCACTTTACGTGTAAGCAAATTGAGGTGGAGTGTGTTGCAGTCACTTGCGAAGCCACCAAACTGAGAGTAGAAGCAGGCTACCTACTTTTCAAGCCTAGGCTTAACCAGTAGGCAACAAAGCCCTTGTCATACTAAAAGCCTGATTGCACACAGTGTTGGGGACAGAATTGGTGCCACCAATTGTGATGTGAGCCTGGAAAGGAGTGAATGGCCCTGTCTGGGACTGATAAGGCTGGGACAGTTCAAACTCAGCAAGCTGAGTCTGGTCTGGTGTGGCCTGAGGGGCTGGGGTCTGTGAGCCAGAGGTTCTAGAGGGAGACGGGGCATTCAGGGCTCCTGAGCAGAGCCCAAGATAAAGACAGAGCAGCTGAGGTTAAAGGTGAGACAGAGATGCTGTGAACCAAGACGGACCTCAGCACATCTGAGCCAGAGCAGGAGGCAGGTCTATGAGAGCGCATTCAGGTGCCAGAAGTCACTGGAGCCAGTGCCTCTGCAAGCCCCACCAAAGCCCACATCGGGTTTGTGGGGTTCATGTAAGCAGATGGATCAGAGGGGACACTAGAGCCCCTGCGGAGTCAGGAGGCTGGGGTGGGAAGCGGACAGTGCCCTGCATGCTCTCTGAGCAGCCAACGGCCTCCAGCACACTGTTCTGGAAAGTCAGGAGGTCTTCAAGCTGTCAGATCCCTTGCTGTGGACTCCCTGGCCTGCTCTTGGCACTTCTGCAGCATGGAAGTCCCGCTCAAACTGACTTCTCCTCTGGGGTTGTGGGGAAGGCCACAGAGTGGGCCCCTGTTCCTGCACTAAACCATGGAGGGCCAGGGTCCTGAGGTGGCCCTGGGCTCCACTTCACCTAGCAAGCTTTCAGAATTTCTGGCCAAGGAGAAACCCAGGGAATGTTTTCCCCACTTGCCTATGGCAACTGCTGGAGCCTGGTTGCATTCTTTAACTCCTGCAGCTGGCTGAGGCATCGGTTGAGTGTGAGATTCTGAAAATTGTGGTTTCTCTTGCATCCTCATGGGGCTTCCAAAGTCAGCCTGGTGCTGTGATTTAGGTCTTGTATGTGCCAGCAAGGAGGTGGCAGCTCAGGTTCAGCCTTACACATCTGGGAAGACATATTGGTCAGAGGAAGCCTCAAGAAGTGGGCATGCCTGCACTAGGCTGTGGGCTGGGCCAGGGCCAACGGATTGGAGGAGAAGCCTACAGGCTTTAGGTGGCTCCTGATCAAGGGTCATTGAAGTCACAGAGGCGTGGAATTCAGAGTTCTGGAAGGAGCCTCAGTCCCCGGCCTGACCTGGGTTCAGTAAATACATAGCACAGCTGCTGCTGCTGTCCCCTGCAGAGCCCCTGGCAGACATCACTAGCAGATTCCACTGTGGTGCCTCTGGCAGACATCACTAGCAGACCCTATATTTTCTTTCCATGAAGGCTGCAATTTTGGCAGTTGCTGCCAAGAAACTGGAGTTCATGTGGAATTGCATTCCACAAGCCAGCTCAGATCCAGTCCAACCTTCTTCTTTTATTCATAATGCCAGTGAACTCAGAGTGAGGAAGCATGTTGCCCCAAGTTATGTGGTGAACAACAGAACAAGACTGTGACCTGACTCCCGGCTCAGGGCCGTTTCCTATATATGTCACACGTATCCCCCTGGGGGCACAGTATTTGTTGCTACACTGCTCATATCATAAAACCTTATTATCTCCCTTCATTCCCAAAACATGACCTCAACCCTCAGAATGCAAATTAATTTTCTACAATTTCCCAAAGTATTAGGTAGCTATAGAGAAATGGATTGCTTAGGTTCTGGATTATATATATATAACAGGATCTCACTACATAGCCCAGACTCATAGTGATCCTCCTGTTTGCAGCCTCTTCAGCACTGGGATTATAGGCATGTGCTGCCACACCCAGGCTCAGTGGCCAGAGCAGCATGTGGAGCCAGGATCAAACTCTGGTCCCTGGCTTGCCTAATCAGGCACTCACTTAGTCCACTGAGCTGTCTCATTAGCCCTTTAGGTTCTTGCTAATAGGAATAGAATGCTACCTATTTTGAGAGAAATTATGGTTAAGTGCATTTAATATAATGCTCAGGGCATATTTATGGAGTGGTTGTTCCCCTGTCTTGGGGCTTCTACTTTAGAAGTACAAAGACAGAGAACACTTGGTGTAATCAGAAGAATAAAACATTATAAGCAGAAGGCTCAGAATTCCATCATAATCTGGGTGCTGGGTCATACACTTGAAGACCTAGCCACTCAGGAGGCTAAGGCAGGAGAAAAATCACAGTTTTGAGGCCAGCCTGGGCAATGGAGTGAGACCCTAACTCGAAGTAAAATCTAAAAGCAGATGGGATATAGTTAGTGATAGAGCACCCCTAGGTCCAACCTCCAGGATTACAACAAACAAAAGTTACCCCATAATTTATGATCACCTGATTCTGACAAGGTTGACAAGACAGTTTGATGAAAGAGTGGTCTTTCAACAAATGGTGCTAGAGCAACTTGATGTCCACAGGCAAGAGAAGGAAGGCAGGCCTTAGTCTCGCCCACACATAAAATCTCATAATGGAACAAAAAATGTATATGCAAGAGCTAAAACTATATATAAGACTTCTAAAAAGAGAAACAAAATTTCATGACCTCATATTAGGTGATGATTTCTTGGTCATGACACCAAAATTGTTGGCAACCAGAGGGAAATACACAAATTAGACTTTGTTTAGTGTCACAGGGCACTTTCGAGAAAGCAAAATAACCACAGAATAGGAAAAAAAAGTTTGCAAATTATGTGTCTGATGAGGGTCTTATGCTCAAACGTAAAATGAATTGAGAACTCAAGAATAAACATGCAGTAGGCAGAGTATCTGAATAAACATTTCTCTAGAGAACATATTCAGATGACCAAAAATGAGGATCCTCAGCACCCATAGTCAGCAGAGAGTTGCAAATAGAAAGCCACAAGGAGGTTGTACTGCACACCTGGTAGGATGGCCATAGTCAAAAAGACAGTCCAAGTGTTGGAAAGTTTGTGGATAACTTAGAACCCCCCCCCCCACATACTGCTATTGGGAATGTAAAATGGCATAGCCACTTTGGAAAACACCCAGGCAGCCCCTCAAAATGTGAACCATAGAACTGCGCTCCAGCAGTTCCACTCTGAGATACCTAACCGAGAGAACAGGAAACAGGTCCTGCGTAAAAGCTTGCACATTCTGTGTAATGTCTCCGAAGTGGACCAGCACAAATACTCATTACCTATGAGTGCATAATTGAAACAGCATGAAGCATTATGTGGCAATAAAGAGGGAAGCATTGTGGGTACAGAAGTACTGATAAGTTCTGCTGGCCACTTCAACACGAGTAAACTTGTGGCCCGCTATGCCAGAGAAACAAAAGACCACATAGTGTGTGATTGCATTTATAAGAAACAGCCAGAATCAGCAAATCTATAAAGACAGAAAGTAGCTGAGTGCTTGCCAGGGGCTAGCATGGGGGGAAGGGGGAGGGGTGTAGTTGGGAGGAAGTGGGGAGTGACGCCCAGAAGTAAGTTTCTTTTAAGGGTGATGAAAACACTCTAAAATTGGTTGTGGTGACAGTTGTGCAATTCAGTGGCTATATTAAAAAAGCATTGAATTAGATGCATTAAGTGCTACTAGAAAATAAGTCCTTCTGTCCGCAAATTCCTGGAGACAGTGTCTGTCAGGAGATATACAAGCCACAGTGAGGGGTTTCCTAGGGCACGTTCTCCTCATGGCCCTATAGGAAAGGTGTAGGAAAAGCACCAAGAGGGCAAGCTTAAGTGGAAGAGATTTCAGTCTGCACAAATTGAGAACAGCTTCTGAGAATGAGTTGCTGAGGGAGGAGCAGGTGCACAGCCTTAAACGTCTTCAGACACAGCTCCTCGGCAGGGGTGGGGTGAGGGCAGGGCAGTGCTAGGGGAGCTCCAGAGGTGGGGGCACCTGCTGCAGCTGGCAGCTCCAGAAGGCCCGTTGTTAAGTCTCAGGAGCCTTTTGAGCTGGTTACAAACCACTGGGCACTGATATCAGCAGCAGTGGGAGTGCCCAGACAGTGGAAATCAGCCAGCCCTATCCCCTGAGGAGCGTTTGCTGCTGATGGGCGATTGTCACAGGCAGGTGCTTTATCAGCACACTACTGAGCACTTCAACAAGCCTGTCAGGGTGCGTGGTGATCCCAGACCCTGCTGCCCACCTCCATCCCAGACCCACTGCCCACCTCCATCCCAGGAGCAGTTCCTTGCCTTCTGGTCCCATTGTCACTTCAACCCGACCCCCTCCTTGAGTTATCTCCATCCTCATGCTCATTTGACAGCTGCCCCTTGTGGTCCAGCAGTGAGCTGAGCTCTTCAGTTGTCCCCCTTAGCCTGCCTTTTGTGCAGAGAAGGACCCGAGGCTCCCCAGGATGTCAGGGCCTGCTTGAACAAAGCCTGTGGCCTTGGAAGAGGAGCTGGCCTTGGCCAGTGCCTGCAGCCCACGGTGAACTGTTCCTGTCCTTGTGGTCAGGGAGGCAGAGTTTCAGGGCACAGAGCCTTCCGCTTTAGCTGCTGCCCTTTGGCTCAAGTCCTGCAACTGCCATAGAGCAGAGGAATGGTCCTCAGTGACCTTCTTTGGCTTTTGGCCCAATGGCCTCATGGTAGCTGACAAATTCCCTAAGTCTCTTGGGATCCGAGTCTGAATAGCTGGGTAGATCCATCCTGACCACCTGCTGGCAAGGGTCTTTGGATCATAAATGGACTTTTTTTTAATTTTTAAAAAGTATTTATTTATTTATTTATTTATTTGTCACAGGTCTTGCTATGCTCGTGATTCTACTGTCTCACCCTCCCCAGAGCTGAGATTATGATGCCTGTGATACCAGGCCTGGTTTTGGCACTCAGCATGGCATGCAGCACCGGGGATTGAACCCAGAACCTTGAACTTGTTAGGCAGGAACATAGACCCCTGAGCTATCTTTCCCAGCCTATGAACTGACTTTTAAATGTCAAGACAAACAGCAGGAATGTTGTGGGGACTCCTGCTGGCAGAGGAATAGGCTCAGCTGGTGACAGGGGAAAGGTTGTGTGTGTGTGTGTGTGTGTGTGTGTGTGTGTGTGTGTGTGTGTGTGTTTTTTAATCAGACATTTCCAAGCATAGAGAAACCTGCAGAAGAGCAGCGATTCTTGTGCAGCAGCTTTGGTGTATCCTATCATTTTGCCGGGTTTCCCTCAGAAATAAATAAATCTCGCAAAACTGGATGGAGCCTCATCCACCCTCCTGCCCCACCTCACTTTTCTCTCTGGCTCCCGGGTGGCCCTCACCCCACACCACAAATGAGAGAACGCTTGTGTCTATTTTTAGATGGTTTCATTCCCTCTGTCATTGCTTATTGCACTGAACATTTCGATTTCTTGTTTGGTTTTTGAACTCTTTCTCTTAACTTTTCCTTTTGACGTGATTTGAAACTCCCAGGAATGTCACAGGACTAGCACATTGAAGGCCTCTGTGGAGCTCTTCATCCGCTTCACCAACTGCTAACACTGTCTCGCGCTAGTTTGTTTTCACTCTTTCTTTCTCCACGATCCCTTTTTTTGAAGCTATGGGAAAGGACCCAGGACATTCTCCCAACCTCAGCCCAAGGATGAAAATCAGGGAATTAATACTTGCACAATAAACAGGATTTAGAGCTGTGACTGACTTGTAGCTGTGCCATGTCTTGAGCTGGCTCCCTCTGAACTTACAACCCATCCTGTTATGGATGTCCCTGGCATCTCCCTCCCATGTCAGGGCTGCAGCCTCAGTGACCACTATTGTTTCCCTGAGTCCAGCATCTCACCTCTTTTAAATGTGAGCTCTCGGCATCTCAGCTCTTGGCATTCTCAGGGCGCATCCTCTTGGCGCTCCAGGAGCTCCTAGGGGGCGGAGCCATGGTTCTCACCAGCCTCGTTGAGCCATTTCCTGTGTTGCGACTGAGGGCACCAGGTGTGAGCAGGGCCTGTGTTGAAGAATGAGGTGTGCTTGGTGGGACCAAGTGGGAGAGTGTCCCCCAATGTGTGTATGAAAATCCAGCATGACCACAGGTATAGTTACCCCAGCTAGAATAATTTGAAGTGTTCACATGCGCCAGGTAGCATCAGAGCCATTATACAGATGGGAAAACTATTAAGCAGCATAATTATTATAAAAGCTTGAAACAATCCCCCGGAATGTCTCAGAAATAGCTGTCTTTAATGAGAGCTTATAACCCTCTCCAGAAGTCATTTCTATGTATATTTCTATGTCTCTCTGTGTGTTTGCAGATATTTCCACATGGGCTAAAGTCATTATTGAACTTCCTTTGCCAGATATTACAAGGATGCATAATTATGGGAACTTTAAAAAAGAAACCCTTCTCTGAATTTAAAATTTTCAAACTATTGAAACGTTCCAGTTGCTGGTTAGAAACAGATTTTGGAGCAAGACTGCCTAGGTTAGAGTCTCAGCTCTGCTGCTTACTGGACGGGTGACCTTGGGTGATTACATAACCTCTGTGTTTCTCATTCTCCCGGGCCTCGCGTGGGACTGTCAGGCCGAGGGCAGCTGTCCTTGTCTCTGAGGGCTGCAGTAGCAAGCAACAGCATCTTAATACAGCCCAGACTCGCTTCCTCACAGATCTGAATGCCAGAATTGTGAAAGTCTGAGCCGAGAGGTCACAGGGCCGGCTCCTCCTGGAGGTTCTGACAGAGAGCGACTCCCTTCAGCACCCCCGGCTGCTCCCTCAGCCCTGGGTGCACCTGTAACCTCTGTGTGACTGTACCCTCTGCATCCATCCTCACCTGGACACCATCTTCTTTCCTGGAGTGGGCTTCACGGCCCACTCAACCCCAGCTGAGCTCATCTCAGCGTCCTTAACTTCATTACACCTGCAGAAATCCTCCATCCAATTCATCTTCACAGAACCTGGGTGGTTGCATTTGGACCTATCTTTGGGGGTTGAGTGATGAATCACTACAGTAAGTATGAAGGTGACCGAGCTCCTACGGGACATCAGGCTTAGAATGGGTCCTCAATGGCCACTGCGTGCTGCGACCTCTATAAATGAAGCAGTCAAAGTTAGCATTGCCAGGGCACTTTGCACCCAGCTGCTCAACCTTTTGTACCACACGGAGTCCTGTCCAGAGCGATGGGGTATTCTGTAGCTTTTGCCCCTGCAGCCACTAACCTGAGCACCCTCAGAGCAGGGACCAGCTGCTCCATCCCTGTAGATCCCCTTTGTCTTGCTAAAGCTGAATACTGTCCTGCCTGGGTCAGGTAGTGACAGCCTGTCCCTACTTCCCAGCTCTGTGCATTAGCCTTGATTCTCCCCCTGTTGAGGCCTCAGGCAGCTTTCCTGTCACTGGCATGGGTGGCCCAGGGCAGGCACAATCTTCAGCTAAAAAATGTCCATGTTTTCTTTCCATGCAGCACCCCCACTCGACAACAGCCCACACTGTACTGACCCCCACTTGGGTCAGGACCTGGACCTGCAGCAGAGCAGAGTTGTCCAATTCTTCCTGCCAAATTTTAATAGGCTGGAGACAGATTACAGGCAGTGTGCAGGGAACCCTCTCACGCTGGGAGCTACCGAGAAAATGCCAAGGAAGCTGGAGGCTGAGTCTGGGCTGGAATTGTGGTTTTTGTCAGATCTTGACCATGTGCACCTGGAAGGGTGTCCCTGAACACGGCAGGATGGGGAACCACTGGCACCCACCAGAGTTCGGGCTCTGGACCTGACATAGAGAGCCTATCAAGAAAGGAGGTCTCTGTGGTGGGGCTGCTCTAAGCTTCCGAGGCTATTTTATAGTAATGAGGTCCACCTGCTGCCTTTGGAGGGACTTTGTAGATCTGGAACTCGATCAGGGAAGGGGAGGACCTGGGTAGCAAAGTCTGTGGGCAGTGAACAGCTGACAGACCTCCTTGGCCTTAACTACTCTACCTTGTAGAAGGCAGGGGCTACAGCCATTGACCTCTTACAGATCCTCTCAGCCCTGAGATCCTTACTCTATTGACCCCTGACTCAGGTCCTAAGCAAGTGTTTGGGGAGCCCCAGGGACCAGAGGAACCTGCTGAGCCTCAATGGTCCTGGAAAGCAGTGGCTTGGGGGCCTTTGGCATCTGTCATTAGTTGGGGAAGCTGAAGCTGCAGACCTTGGAACAGCCACCCCTGCAGGTGTCTGGGATAAGCCTGACCTTATTTGTCTTTTCGACACTGCTGGTTTCAGGCATGAAAGATCCTCCTAGTGGTTTGCTACTCTGCCAAGAAAACTGTGCTTTCTTGGCAGTTGCATCTGTGTTCACTCAGGGCTGTGTTCACTCAGGCATTTGAACTTGTGGGTCACTACTAGAGTTTGATCTGATGCTGCCTCAGGCACAAGGGAGCTGACATAGATGAGGACACTGTCACTCCAGTCCAGTGTGGCAAGTCCTAAAGTCAAGGTTATAGTGTGAGAGATTGTAGCAGAAAGAGAATTACAACTAGAGAATTGGAGAGATGGAAAGACGATAATGAACAGTTACAAAATTGCATGATGGATTAGGTGTCCTGGTGCTTGCCTCTAATCCCAGCATTTAGGAGACTGAGCGAGGGGATTGCTGAGAGTTTGAGGCCAGCCTGTGCTATAGGTTGAGTTCAAGGCCATCCTGAACTATATAGTGAGACCTCCTATCAAAATGAAGAAACAAAAAGAAAATTACAGACCAGGCACTATGCCAGGTACCTAACACCTTATTGAGTTTTCAGAGTAACTCTATTAAGCAAAGACAGCTTGACAACTCTTGGCTCTTTTTTAAAAAGCAAGTGATTAAACTGAGAGACCAAGTCATTAGCCAGATGTCACACACATAGAATTAAACCTGGCCCTTCTAGTGTAGCAGGCAAGCTTCACCTGAATAAGCCTTACAGTTGGGAAGAGCTATATTCCCAGAAATCCTGTGAAAAATGCTTAACACACAGCAGAGTTGCATGAATTTTAAAGTGAATGCCCACAAATGCACTGCAATGTATTTTCTGCATTTGCTTTTCTACATACATCCTTATTCATCCATGAATGCATCTTATTTTTATGCATTTGTAAAAAAGTTAGACACCCTCCTGAATATGTTAGCACATATATCATTAACTAGAGTTCAATATTTAGATTGTTTCTTTTTATGAAGTTGGTAAAAAATTTAGGTAGAATAAAAGTAAGTGTGCATTTCTAAGTGTACCACTTGAACTTTATATAAATTAACACAGACGGTGGGGACATTTTGTATCTAGCGTCTCTAATTCAGCATAATGGTTCTGAGGTTTGCCTGTGTGGTCGTGGGCATCCATAGCACCTCTGCATTGTGGGCTGCTCTTCATGCTCATACATGGATACCAGATAATGGGATCTTTTGACCTAGAGATGGCAGAAAGGAGACCAGGCCAGCTATTGTGAACTCATCCATTATCACACAGGCCAATATTTATGGGCATCTTTAGCCAAATTAGGACAGCAGTTCTTTCAGAGAATTCCCAAGCTGCAACTCCTAGAACAAAGAGAAAAGCAGGAGCTTGGTTTTGTTTTGTTGGGGGCGGCTCACACCCAGCAACTTCCATCAGCCAGGGGCATAGCTCCCAAGTGATATTGCTTCTTATGATGGACTTGGACCACTGGTAGACGGTCATGGTCAACCTCTCCTAGAAGCTATTGGATTTTCATGCATCTGGCACTGTCACCCTATGCATAACATCATAGCCTTGTACAGTAATGCCTCAACTCAGAAACATTCCTGCTGGCAGACAGCTGAGGTCCACAGTCAGAGGAGTTTTGCATAATTTCGCTTCTGTGGTGAACTTCACACTGGGTGCTGAACATGACAGGAGCCATCTTCCCCACATGAGCACAAGCACAACCGTCTTCTCTAGAACTGTGGAATGAATTCTGTTTGCGAACTGAGGTACCCGTGTACTCAGCACAAAGAACTTTGGCTAACAGGAACTGCTGAATCACAATCAGCAACTACCAGGGCCACCAACCTGCCTAACTGTCCTGACCTTGTGATAGGGCTGAAGGATTTTTAGTGCTTGAGTTGCTGAAAAAGCACAAGAGTGGTATAGAAGAAACATGCCAGTTCCAACAGGATATAGGCCAAGCTAAAGCTAGGCTTGGCTTCAACATTTTTTAAAATGATCCACACAGAGCTAGGTAAAAGTTGATTCAAGGGTAAAGACAGCAAAAGAGACAGGTGATATGAAGACAAACCAAGATGCCAAGGCTTTTATCCCATTGCTGTCACCCATCAGGCAATGTAGACCCTAGAGAACACGCGACGTTCTCAACAGAGCGTCCTGAGGTTCCCAGGATGCTCCTGAGGCAGTGGCTTTCTGACCCTTCTCATAAAGCTGTCATCTACAGCAGTGCTAGTGGGAAACTAATAATATATTGCCTAGCTGTGTGACCTCCTAAATTAGTGATTTTAAGCTAAGAGCAAGTGAAACTAGAGGGTTCATTTAGCTTTTCTTCTTGGTGAGACTATCTCATTTTGTGCAAACGTTTTATTTACATAGTATCATGAAGGTCTTAGAGTGGGTCTGTTGAAAAATGGCGACACGTTTACTGTTGCCAAGGGCTTGTTTTGTCGTCCCCGCCTCCCACTCCATCCATGTCTCACCATAGTCATCCCTAAATATCTCAGTGTCACAGTCTACTTGTTCCTTCTTCCATTGATGGGTACCTGGACCAGATTTGAGCTATAAGTAATGACGCTGTGTCCATGTATGCAGCCGCCTTTGTGGACGTGTGCGCTTGCTCCTGGGTGTACTCCTGGAAGTGGAGCCACCAAGTCACGCAGCAAGTGTATGTTTAGGTCACTAAATCTGCCAGTGTAGACCTGCAAAGTGCTTGGACCAGTTTCCATTTATTTCAACAAGACATGAGAGTTCTGGTTATTTCCCACCCTCACCCACACGTGACATTGTCCATCTTTTTAATTTGAGCTGTTCTAGTGGTTGTGCCGAGCTATCTATTGTGGTTTTAATTTGCATTAACCTAGTGATAGAGGATTTTGAGCAATTTTCACCTCCTTAGGAGCCTGCTTACATGTCTTCGTCTTTGAATCATCTGTTCAAATCTTTTGGGTCCCTACTTTTTAAATGATTCACTGGTTCTGTATTAGAGCTATGTTTTACAAATATTTCTCCCAGTCTGATGGGCAGAAGTTTTAAAAGTTGACACAGACCGAGTGGATCTGTTTTGTTTTGGTTTGGTTTTCTCTTATAGTTGACTCTATATCTAGTTTGATATTTTTGCCTCTGGGTTGGAGGGAAGAACTCATATCCTACAGGCACTGAGGTGGACAGAATAGCTAGAGGAGAGGCAGGTGGGCAAGGGCAGATTCTGCTGCGGAGATGGTGGCGGCGGGTGCTTTTCAGAGTCAGGGCTCCGAAAGCGAATGCTTTGGCTATTAGGAGACTGGGTTGAATTCTTTAGGAGTCATTAGCTATTCCTTAGGAGCCTTTTAGAGCAGGGAAGGAGCAAAATCACAAGAGAATGAGGTGGCACAGCCCCTGTGACTCACAGTGGAGCCTGGGGCAGAATTGGTCACCGCTCGGTCACCTGGGCAGGACCAGTGCTGTGGGGAGAAGCAGCAGATTCTGCTGTGTTCTAAGAGACTCCAGGGGCCCAGCAAATCTTCAGCAGTGCACTTCAGGGCCAGAAAGCCTGAGGGCTTGGCTAGGGCAGCCATGACCCCCAGCCAGGGGCCCAGCCCTTCCCTCCATCCTGGGGAAGTTTCTCTTCTACACCGACAACGAGTCAGAGCCCTCACCCCACCCCAGCAAGAACTCCAGGCTTTGGAGCTTGCTCTTCTTTCCACCGGATGTCTCTTCATTGTCAATTCCTGCATCCAGGAGTTTAGTCCAAAGTGTTTATGAGGGGAGAGAGGATGAGACCTGCTCTTGGGACTCAGAATTTCCAGTGGCCCCTCTCTGCGTCTTGCAGTACCACCATGGAACACGCTCAGGCTGCGCCTTCACCAGGCGCAGACCTGTGTCCTGTTCCCCTGGAATGTAAATATAAGTATCATCGAGGTGTGTGATCTGTCTCTGTTTCTGTCTCTTTCTCTCTCTGGCTCTGTCCTCTCATTTTCTGCGTTGCCATTATATTCTTACCTCTAACTCATTTCTCAAACAACATCTGCCAGTTGAGGGTCCTCAAAAGTATTCAGAGCATGAGTGAACGAGAAGCCATCTGCCTCCTTTTCTAGAGTTTGCCTGACAGTGGTCCTGGTTCTACAGGAGAAAATGGGATCCACTCAAGGCCTACTGAGGCTCACCCAGAAGGTGGAGAAATCCTCCTGCCCCTGTGTGTAGATAAGGAGATGGAGACCCTGAGTGGGAAGGACTTAGCCAAAACCCCTCACACAGACAGCAGCAGAGGACATGGGAGGCCAAGGCACTCACTCCCAGCTGCAAAGCAGAGTCCTGACAGGCCCCGATCCAGCACTATGTTCCAGGATGGTTATAAAAAATCTCTTGGTGCCAGGGGACAAACACTATTGTGTTTCTCAGTGGAGCTGGAGGAACCTATGGGCCCCAGGGTGCTTCTTTGCTGGACAGCTGTGGCCTTCACCATCTTGCCTTCCTTTGGAGAGGAGACAGAGAGACTTGGAAGTGGTCAGTGGCCTCTGGGCTCCAAGTGAGTCTGTTTGCCCCATGCACGGCCTTGTCAGCCCATAGGGCAGGCCTCCACCCCACCCAGCCCTGATTCCTGCCATTTCCTGCACAGCTCTCATTTCCGGGGGGCCCAGCTCTTCCTTTTCCATGGCCTACAGGCTGTGGGCCCAGAGACAGACGCCCGGAAGGGGAGCAGAGAAGGGAGTTTTATCAGCCTTTGGACAGCTTCACTTGAACATCAAATCTCCCTCCTGCTATACCTTCCTGCCCGCTTTCTGCAAACCGAGAGAAGTGAGAGCTTACTAGCCCTCACTCCTTTGTGAGGAATACAGTCCCCGTGTTGTGACTTTGAGTCCTGCCACCCCCCTTCCCCCACCACCACCCCATCTCCGCCCCCCAGGAGCGTTCCACTATCACATGTCCTACAGCAGGGCTCATCCTGGCCCCACCACCCCCTCCCGAGTGGCTCCTCACACAAAGTCTTGCGCATTTCTGGAAGAAGCCCTAGCCCTGCTCACTGCCACCTCAGCAATGTCACAGAAGCACAAGACAAGCTGAGGTGCACTCTACCACTTCCTGGCCCTGTATGTGACTGGCTTTATCTGATTAGTCTCCAGCCCTGCATACACCACTGTGAGAGACCTCGTCCTCAGGTGGATCACCACCACCGGAGCTCTCAGCACACTCGCCTGCAGGGACCAAGGAACTAATGTGGCTACTTGTTTCCTGGAAAAACTAGCCTGTGTGAGCTGAGGCAGGGGATATGAGGGTGTTGAGTGGATCCCACTGCTTTAAACCAGCTAGAGTGAGGGACAATAGGTTGGGTCCCTCGGTCCTTAGATTGGTTTCATTATTTCTTGAGTTTGTGATTTTTCCTGCTAGCTGCACTCTGACCTACTATCAAATCATTCTGGGGTGGAGAGTATTGACTGGGAAGGGGCACAGAGGAGCATTCTAGAAAGACGCACTACACCAGTGCTATCCAGCAGAAACCTTGCACATAACGTAAGCCCTGTGGTAGTTAAAGTAGCCCTACAGTAAAACAAAACTGATCTCAATGTTTCACCTAACCCAACATATCTAAAGTATTATTTCAATACGTAATCAATATACAACACTGTTGCTGAGCTCTTTGATATTCTTTTCTTCCTAATAAATCCTCAAAATTTTGAATTTGGTAGCACATCTCAATTTGAATCAGCCAGGCTTAAAATTAGGTAACTACCTGTGAGTGGTCCTGGCAGTAGACAATGCCGGTCTCTCTTGGGTGTGTGTGGCAGTTACATGGCATAATGTGCAAAACCAGGACTTGCTATACAACAGAGATTTGTGCCTATAAGTTATCTCTCAATTAAAAGTATTTTAAAATCCTCTCTAGGGCTCTATTCAAATTGTACTGTGCTTTTCTGAGACCACCTTAGTTGAGAATAGCAGTGGGTATTATACTATGTCCTGTTACATTAATTCTCTCTTTGTCTATAGCCAGTTGATTATGTGTATGTCTCGTTGACTTTATTTTTTTATTTTTTATTTGATCTATTGGTGGATGGATGGATGGATGGATGGATGGATGGATGAATGGATGGATGGATTAAAAGACTAGGGATTGAAGCAAAGACCTTTGCCCTGACCTACATCTGCAAGCCTTTTAAAAATTATTTATATTTTGAGACAGGATCTTGCTAAATTGCCCAGGATGGAGGGTGGGCTCAACCCTGTGATCTTCTTGTCTCAGCCCAACAAAGTGTCACGATTACAGGCACTGGCTTCACCTGCTTTATTATAAGCACCTTAAGGTGGAAACCCTTGGTCTGTCCATTGTGTAATTTCCCATCCCACCCCCAGAGATGCTAAGTAAGTAAGCACAGCTGAATTTAATCCCCACTGGCACACTTCTCTGGGCCAGCTGCAGGACAGGCTGCTCATTTGATTTTGTATCTCAGTCCTGTTCCAGATGTTGGCAAAGGAGAAGGAGAGGAGGAGGAGGAAGAGGACAGCATGGGGGTGCGTCTGGCAACCACCTCCAAGAATTGCCTTCCTCGCCGGAACATCAGTATCCTGGAGAAGCTGATCAAGACATGTCCTGTGTGGCTGCAGCTGGGGCTGGGCCAGGCAGAAGTGACCCAGATCCTACACCAGGAGGTGGCTGGGGTGAGTCAGCAATAGCAGGCACAGCTCACGGAGCTTGGGAAGCATTTTGGGGCAGCAGTTGCCCGCCCCCCCAAGAATTGCCTGTATGATTTTTTTCCTGGTCTTTATCTGCTTTCAGCTACAGTGTTTCTTGGTGTGGGAAGACTGCCTCCTGATTTGAGGAGCAGGGAGTGAGGGGCAGGTGGGCCTTGTTGGACATTGAGATTGGAAAGGCAGGATGGGGGGCTTAAAGCCACACTGTCCTCTGACCCTGAAAGCTCAGCCAGGCAGCTGGGAACCAGAGTGTCAGGATGAGAATGGTTTCAGATGAAACTTATTTTACAGGTGAAAGTAAGAGACCTAAGTGTGATGGTGAGATGATTTGGAGTCACATTGTGTGAGCTGGGCTAACAGTTTAAGTTTTCTGAGCCTCACTTTTTTGTCATTTTGAAATGAGGTATTGACACTCCCTCCTAGGTGTTCTGTCCTTATTACATGAGAAGAGAGATAGATGATGACTGGACGGATAAATGATGGATGATGGGTGATGGATGATAGATGGGTGACAGACAATGGAAGATGGGAGATAGATGGACGATGGACAATAGATGATAGATAGATGATGGATAATGAGTGATGGGTGGTGGATGATGGATGGATGATGGACAGTGAATGATGGATGATGGGTGGAAGATGGGTGGTCGATGGATGATCAGTAGTGAATGATGGAAGATGGACAGTGAATGGATGGTGGATGATGGATGATGGATGATGGACGATGGATGATGGATGGATGATGCTCAGTTGATGGATAATGAGTGATGGATAGTGGATGATGGATGATCGATGGAGGATTGGTAGTGAATGATGGAAGATGGACAGTGAATAGATGATGGATGGTGGACAATGGATAATGGATGGGCGATACACAAGTGTCCTGGTTACTTTTCTCTTGTTGCTGAAACAAAATACCCAACACCCTAAATTATGGAAGGAAAGGTTTATTTAGCTCAGTCTGTGGAGGTTTCAGTCCATAATCAGTTGGCTCCAAGACAGGGTGGCATGGCACAGGAGCAATAGTTCAGAGTGACAGAAGACAGCAAGAGCAGGGAGAGCAGCTTCTTTTCCTCCCTTACATCACAAGCAGGCTGTCCCTACTCTGGGTGGGTATAGCACTCCCTCTGTGCTCTCCTCTTGCACAGGCTCAGGACGTTTACCAAATGAGGAGCCTGGCTCCCTGCTGAGTTGCTTAGTTAAACCTCTAAACTTCTCAAGTTGACACAGTGTGTCAACTATTACAGCAGTGGATTATGGATGGTTGCTGGGTAGATGAGCAATGGGTGATGGACAGTCAGTGGATGGATAATGATGACAGACAATGATGGATGACAGATGGATGAATGGATGGTGGATGATGGCCAAATGGATGATGGCTGATGAATGGATGATGGGTAGGTAGCTGACGAATAGATGAAGTGACTCAGAGCTCCTCATATGCTGCTTTCAATCCCACACACAGTTCCTCTGCTACTCTCTTTTAAAAAAGTTGTATACATATGCATTCATTATTTTTAATAAGCTGGATAGAAATGAATAAAATTGTAAAAAGCAAACATTTCATAAAGATCTTTTCAACCTACTGAGACCCAACACTCCCCAGAACCTCCTCTTTTTAATTGAGGTGAAATTCTTAACACATAAACTTAGAAGTTTTCAACTGTACCACCCCAAGTCACTTGCACCAAGTGTTATCCAACCACTGCCTTTACCTAATTTCCAGATGTGTTCATCACCCCCAAAGAAAACCCCATCCTCACTATGAGGTTACTTCCCATTTCCCCTCCCCCACCAAGCTCTGGAGCCACCAATCTGCTTCAGAAGTCACTTTGCCTGAAGCATAAGCTATAAAGGATTGAACCCAGGGCCTTCACACTGAGCTAAATCCTCAGCCCTTGTTATTTTTCACTCTGAGGCAGTCTTTTGCTAAGTCACAAAGTTGCCCTGTCTGGCCTTGAACTTTCAGCCCTGCTGCCTGAGCCTCATGTAGTCCTGAGGTTATAGCGGGGCACCACCATGCCTGGCTCATGACTCTTTCAAGTCATCTTCCACGTGATGCACAGCTGTGACCACAGTGGTCCCACGGGTCTTCCATGCTCTCGAGTCTCTCTCTGATGCTTCCTGAGAATAGACCCCCTGCCTCATGGTAGCTTGGGAGTGTGCGGTTGCTACTGTGACCGTCTTACAGATGCACTGTGATTCTTCCTCAGCTAATGAAGCAGTAAAAAATAAAGTTGGGGGCTCTCACCAGCAGGTGTCTCTAGCAGCCCCCAGGTGGCCGCCCACAACCCTCCACTCCCATAGAAGGTTCTGCGGAGTGTGCTTCCTACATTTCTTGGAAGAATATGTCTCAAAAACAGGCCCATGGAGCATGTATTTTTAAAAATTCTTATGGAAGAAGAACGGTTCTTGTGGAAGAAGAATGGTTCTTATGGAACCCAGGGCCTCTTGCACACTAGGCAAGCACTTTACCACCAACTGCCGTGCAAGGCACAAGTCAATGACTGTTTTCTGGACTATTCTTGGTCATTAGGAGGGGTGTTTGGGCATGTGTGTAGATGGGCCCAGACTGACAGTGGGGGTCGTCCCAGCAGAAGGCAAGCAGATCTGTAGGAAAGCTAGGCCAGTACTAACACATGACCATTTTGTCAAAAGATGTGGTCTTTTCATCATAAACTTAGAATAAGCCAACTGAAAATGGCCATTGTGTTTCTCTTTGGGATGCTTATGGATGTGAAGCCCTTTACATTACAAGTACCATCTTTCAATAATCCTACGAGGTAAGCTCTACTATTGTACCTACCTGTGGTACCTACGTTGAACTCACTACTTAGCCAGTGAGTTCAAAGCTAAGAAGAGTGCTTTACTTTGGCTTCCTCCAAGACAGACTCTGTGGGAGCACTTCTTACACCAGATATACCTGGGCAACTGGGGCTGACTCCTGCTGGGAAATCCAGGGGACTGGTGTAGGGCAGGCACCTCAGGGTGTTCCCATCAGAGCAGACAGAAGGGAGGGCATGGAGCTGTGTGTTCTTCCCAGACTCCTGACACTCCTGAGACAAAAAGCTGTGGAGTGTGAGACTTCATTTTCCAGCCCTTCTCTTTGCCCTAGGATTCTAACCAGAAATAGCCCCTACCTGGGGCTGCTTGCTATGGGAGAGGGGTCAGTGAGCGAGGGGTGGGGGCACTAAGGCCAGTACCATGGAAGTGAAATCAACTCCCTAGGACCCACAGCTGGCCAGTGAAACCCAGCTGAGAGTTGAGTCCAGTCCTAGCTGGGCCAGAGCATAGCCACCACCAAGGAAGGAGCAGGAAAGAAGTGGAAACGCAGTACAACCAGCCCTCCGTGCCCTGGGTGGTACCTCTACAGATTCAGCCAACTAGGGGTAGAAAACATTTGGAGAAAAATTGCCAGCCTTACCAAATATGTACAGACTCTTCCCCGAATACTATGGGTTCAGTTTCTTCGCCTCCCCCCCCCCCATCGGTACTGGGGATTGAACTCAGGACTCTGCACTTGTCAGGCAAATGCTTATTCTACTGAGCTATCTCCCTGCCCCTCCCCACTGAATACTATGGGTGATTAACCACTTGCACAGCATTTGCATTGCATAGGACGTTATAGCTGAGAATGTGAAGCATCAAAGAGGATGTGCATAGGTCCTGGCAATTACAGGCTTGCATGACTTAATGAAAAGAATGTGTTCTGAGAAACGTGCTGTTGAGCTCTTTCATCACTGTGTTATACCAGCCCAAGAAGGCCATCTGCACAGTTTATTAGGTCCTCAGGGCAGCTTCTGTCTGGTAGGCGTCATTAGCTTCCCCATTTCCTTATGCAGATTGGAGGCACAGAGGCGTTGACTTTCTTGCCTCGGGTCATACAGCTGTGGAGTAGACAGTTCATGGTGTAGTCTGCAGGAAGGCTGGAGAAACCTTTTGCTGATTCTCCCACACACCCATCTCAGATTCTCTCATTGCCATGACCCCATCGTTTTGAAGGATACAAACTCCATGGCTGGTGCCCATGCCGATAGCTTTCAGAGACCTCCTGGGTCGCCTGGCAGCACGAGAGGTAATGTCTTCATAGCTAGAGCCAGTGCTCAGCTCCCTCAGCCCCAGAATCCATGGCCTTGATCACCCCCCATCTGCTTCTCCCCGACCTGTCTCCCCTGAGCTTGCTTGTCTGATGTTTAGAGCACAGTGACTTATGTCTGTCCAGCCACAAAGTGCTTGAAAACCACCTTTCTGTATTCTGCAGTTACACTGGTTTGGTTTTTATTTTAGAGGAGTTTACAGAAAAGTTGCAAGATAGCAGAGAGGGTCACCTGTGCCCATGCTGAGTTTCTCCTGCCATGGACACCAGACATTAGCATGGAAACCTCACCACCATCAGTGGTGCTAAACAAAGTCTATACTGAAGATTTCCTTCATCTTTATCCTTTTTCTGACCCAGGGTCCCATCCAGGACCACAACACATGTAATCATCGATCTCTTAGGCCCCTCATTTATGAGTTTCTCAGACTTTCTTTGTTTTTGATGACCATGGGGGTTTTAAGAAGCACTAGTTGAGGGCTGGGGAGGTAGGTCAGGGGTCTAAGCATCTCTGCCCAGTAAGTGCAAGGACCTGGGTTTGAACCCTGGCACCATGCCATATGCGCTCTGCCCCTAGGTGCCCTGTGCCTGCCATCAAACGTGGGTGTGGTAGCACATACCTATAATCCCAGCACTGGGGCTGAGACAAGAGGATCACTATGAGTCTGAGCTGCATAGTGAGGTCCTGTACCAAATACATAAATAAAAGATTAAAAGAAATTTTTAAAAAGAAGCATTGGTCAGGCACTTAGTAGAATGGTTTTCCATGGGGATCTGTCTGATGGAGAGACTGGGTTAAAGAACACCACGGAGGGCCCAGCGAGATAGCTCAGTGGTTTAAAGTGCCTGCTTAGGCAAACTTGGGCAAGTGGAGGGACCGAGGTTTGACCCCTGGCACCACATGCCAGGCCAGCCCCACCCCCAGGTCAGGCTGAGCCAGCTGTAAAGAGAGAGAGAGAGAGAGAGAGAGAGAGAGAGGAAGGAAGGAAGGAAGGAAGGAAGGAAGGAAGGAAGGAAGAAAGAAAGAAAGAAAGAAAGAAAGAAAGAAAGAAAGAAAGAAAGAAAGAAAGAAAGAAAGACTGGTAAGAGCAGCACCACAGAGGCAAGGCTAGGATACGCGATGTCAAAGCTCGTGCCTTATCAGGCCTGGTGACGACCTTGATACTGAGATAGTGTTTGTTTTTTGACTTCAAATTTACTCATTCCCCCTTTCTTTCACACTTTTCTCTTTGGAAGGAAGTCACTGTGCTCAGCCCTCCTGAAAGAAGGGGACACTTGTGTTCTACATCCGTAATGTATTTGGAATTCTGCACAAAAGATCTGTTCCCCCCCCCAAAAAAAAGATCTGTCTCCATCTATTGATTTAATCATCTACTTATGCCAATATGGAGTCTGATTCTATATTTGGGGTTACACTCCAGTGTAATTATTTATTATTATTTACTTTGTTTTCTTGCACGTCAGTCCCACGGTGGCCTCTGGGGGATCCCAGTTGTTGTCTGTGTGACACCCCACACAGTCTGTGTGTGTGCAGTGCATGCATCTCTTTGTCAGTTGGAAACTTCCTTACTTTGTAGCGGTACAAGATGCTACAGCTTCCCGTTATTTCCTGCCCTATCCCGGAGTCAAACGTTTCTCTATTGTTGGAGAATGGTATTAGAAAGCAAGGTCTGGGTGCTTTGCTACTGGGGCGTCCTTGCCTCTAGGCCCCTAGGCTATCTTTAATGAGTGAACTGTTTTTTGAGAGAGGTGGGTAAGCTTAAGAGTAGCAGGCAGGGGCTGAGGAGATAGCTTGGCATCCTAAACACCTGCTTGGCAAGCGCAAGGTCCCAAGTTTGATCCCTGGTACCACATGCCATGCTGGCCCTGGAACCCTGGGTGCACCTTGTGGGCCCTGAAACCAGGTTTGGTGGTGCATGCCTATAATCCCAGCACTGTGGAGGCTGAGGCAGGAGGAGGATCACTATGAATCCCGACTGTATAGTAAGACCCTGTATCAAAAAAATAAAAAATAAAAAAAATAAGAGTGGTAGGCAGTAAAATGTCCTATGGACTCACACATGGGTGACCCAGAGGCCCTCACTCGTGTGAGCCCAATACTAACACCATTCACTATTAGCTTGCCAGCTTGTCATTGCCCTTCAGCAAAGCGCCCCTGTCTCTTGATGAGGCTGAGGCCAAGAGACAGGCATCATTGGTTGTTGCAAGACCACTGGGCAAGAAGCACCAGCTCTTATCCTTCCAGCATCCCTGGAGAGCAGGGATGTAACCACTGCACTGTGCGAGGACCCTCAGCTCTGTGGGGGCAGGGGACACATCCTGAGCAGTATGGCTGCGAAATGGTGGACCCTGACTTGAATCCACCTCTGACGGCCTTCAGAGGCTTTTAAAAAATATGGTGACCTGGCCTCAACCCCAGCAATGCATCTTCTTCTGGAGTGGGCTTGGCCACGTCTGCTCAGTGTGTTTTAAAAACTCCCCAGGTTACTCTAATATGCAGCCGGCGTTGAGACTGCTGCTCTGTGCTGGGCTCCAGCTGTGTCATAACTCAAAAGAACGAGCCTCATGTATATCAAATGAAGATAGAGGGCACTGCCTTTTCTTTCACCCCAGTCTTTGCACTGTGCTGCTTGCTGTCCCCAGCTCTGTTGGGTCAGGATTCAAGATGAGAGGATGCTCATCATGAGTTGACCTGTTCATGCCCTCATATGTCCAGGGTGGGATCTGTCTGCTGAACTGCCCACCTCCCTGGGCACAGAAACCCCTTGCGCTTGTGGTCTCTTGAAAGGATGGGCCACTTCTGTCCTTGCCGTAATGGGCATGATTGGAAACTTTCCTCATGCAAGTAGAAAATAATCCTAAAATAACAAAAGTGGAAAAGCAGACGACCCTAGGTAGTGTGGGCCAAAAATGGGCGGTGAAAGCAAAAACATGCCGTGTGTGATGCCCTCAATTTTTATGTAATTCAAGGAAGGGGATGCAGTGGCTGCATTGTTCTCTCCCAAAACACACTGTGCCCCACCTGCAGTGGAGTCCACTGGTCCCCTCAGAACCATGCCACCAGCCCTCCAAAACTCACGCCAGCTGGCGTAGACAGGGAGGTATCCCACGCGGGCTGTGCCAACCTCCTGGCTTGCATAATGCTGCCTCACAACTAACTCTCTTGCACATTTCTAAGGGCTGGGAAAGATCCCAGGGCACTGATGCAAGAAGTGTTTCCTAGAAGGACAGAGCCCTGCGATCCTCTGAAGCACTGGGTCCGCAGGGAATTCCTTTAGCTTGAAGTAACAACTGCTGGCAGGTGGATGATCTGAGCTGGCCAGTGGTGCGTCCCATGGTGGGTGTAGCTGTTCGCTGGGCTGTGTGACTCCAACAGACTGGCTCAGGCCAGGCCAGGCTCAGCCCCAAAGGGCAGGCAGGGAAGCTGTGGTGCCTCCCAGGCTCAGCACCCCAGTGTTCCTTAGCTACGTTCTTCTGGACAGCGCCTGCCCCACGCTGTCCTCCCACTTCTTGGTGGGAGGAGTGACAAGAACTCTAATCATTTCTAGTGCACCAGCCGCTATGTGGGTGATCTTTGAATCATTCTCTCTCTCTCTCTCTCTCTCTCTCTCTCTCTCTCTCTCTCTCTCTCCTTTTGGACCAATTTAAAACAGTAATAATCTTATTGCTAATTGTTTACCAAATGAGATTGTGCATTTAAATATCTTAGCACCTCCTTTAGCACTACTAAATGACAAATAGCAGAAATCCATGGGAGTGGTAAGTTGCTGTTAGTATTAGGTGTGTAATTGGTGCCAGGCATTTCGTATACAAGTCAGCAGTTCTCACAGAAGCACCGAATGAGGACTGTGCCTGTGCTCATAGTCACATCAGGGAGTGACAATAACCTCTCCGGGCACTTACTTGTAGCTGGCAGGTGGTGGAGCTGGAATCTGCTGCACCGCATTTGTGTGTAGCTGGCTGCAATGGTAGGGAGAAGTACCAAGGGCTTGGGAGAATTTGCACTCAGAGACCCCTGAGAACTAGAGAAGGGGCTCCAGGTGACCCCACCAGTCCCCCAGGTGCCCCGAGCAACCACCGTTGTTGTGACAACAGCTCCTGTGACTATAACCATGCCTCACCAGTAACCAAGGAGTAAAGCCACAGACAGCTCACAGAGATGACCTGCCTGGTCCTCACTTTTGCCAGCTCATGGGCAGGGGATTTGCCATGTTCTAGGTTTTTCAGTAGTCACTGCCACATGGGTTGCTGGGTTTGGGGATACTACACGTGGATACCTCCGAGGAGGGCTGCAGCAAGAAACTCAGCAACTTGACCTCTTCGAAGGGGCACCAGGATGCCTCTTACTCTAATTGGCTGGGGCCAGCAACTGACCCAGTTCAGCCTGCTGTGGGCACCTATCAGCCAGGCCCTCACCCTCTGCCAGCTGGGCAGGACATACCAGAGGAGCCAGGCTGAACCCACTGCCCCACCTTGGTACCCACTGCCACTTCGGCCCCCAGACCAGTGCCTGCCTTGTCATGGTCCTTGTCAGATAAGAGCCTATGATATGGCCCGGGCAGAAGAGAAGAAAGCTCAGCAGCTATGCCCCAAGGGGGCGGGCGGGTGCAGGGAGCTGGGGGCGAGTGGAGCCCAGCCTGGGGGCTTTCCTGGCCTGCTGACGCCACCGAGGAGATCTCACAGTCATGACGGCCAGCGTCAAGTGACAGGCTATATGGTATGGTGGTGACTGACTCCTGGCCTGCGCCCTGCTTCTGCATTGCCCGCCGTGTGGCCTTGGGTTCCTTGGACCTCCCTGTTCCCTGGGTCTTCTTCCACCCAAGAGAATAGTTAGGGACCTGCCTCACAGGCAGGGCCAGGCCTGAGTGCTATCAGACGTTGGCATGGAGTGTCCAGCTTCCAACTCTAGCCTGTCACCGAGCTGCTGTCTTCTGTCTACCGTGTCGCATTTGCTCCTCCTCCTGCCCTTCATCTGTGTTGTCTTCCCAACTCCTGCCTTAAGGAAATCTCTCTGATTTCTTTTTCACAATTATCCCATGTGATAGACAAACTCCAGGTGTTCCCAGGTGGAGCCAATCCTGGGAGGCCAAAGAAGGGGGCTCACGTGTGGGTGAGGATGAGTGGAAACGCATCCTTGAGTGTATGCTGGAGGGTGTTCTTCTCCTTGGGACCTCTTCCAACAGAGTCTTGCTCAGGTCTTCGTTTCTGCTGGGTGACCTCAGGTGTTGTTATCCCCATTTACAGAGTAGGATGCAGGCTTAGGGACACAGTTACCTGGAGTCACAGAGCTGATACCTAGTTGCTCAGGGCCATCTGGAAGCTAAGAAGAAATGCATTAGAAAGGGGAGAAGCCATTGTTGCACTGTGACCCTG
>PVKN010008623.1:0-24849 GCA_004027915.1 Capromys pilorides | reverse complement strand
AAGGAAGTGATGGGTTGCTACCAGGGATTAGGATGCTAATAAGCCACATCCATACATTTAGTCTAAACTAGGAATGACTCCTAAATACTGTTTTCACCTAGGGATTTTACCAAGTGCAACAGCCCAGAGTGGAAATTAAAATTTACTATTGTTAGGTGCACAAGTTGCTTAATATTCCTCTGCCTTGGGTAAGTCATTGTTGTGAGGCTTAAAATTGTAATACAGTTAGCACAGAGATTGGTATAAAGTAAATATTTAATAAATATCTACAAATGGAAAAATAAGCACAACATAGTGTCTAAATAATTGACTCCTTATTCATAAAAATGTGGATTTGAATTCTAACTTAATCAATTCTTAGTGATAATCTTAGACAAAATAGTTCATTTTATTCTCCTCATGTATAAAATTGTACATTAATGGCAGTGGGGGAAAAAAAAAAGCCAAAACCTTTTTTTAGTCAAACACTTTACAAATGTCCACTTGAAGGCTGAGGAAATAACTTGGTGGTTGGTTAAGCACCTGTCTGGCAAGTGCAAGGACCTGGGTTCTGTCCCTGGCACTGCATGCTACGCTGGCCCTAGAATCCTAGTCATACTATGCCAGCCACTAAAACCCAGTATGGTGGCACATGCCTGTAATCTCAGCACTGGGGAGGCTGAGACAGGAGGGATCACTATGAGTTTGAGCTGCTGCATAGTACAACCCTGTACTAAATAAATAAATAAATAAATAAATAAATAAATGATTAAAGTTTTGTATAAGGTCCACTTGAGTGCAGCAAAATGGCAGGGTATAGTTTAGAAAGAGAGAGGGCAACTAAAGAACACACCTGATTTGAGTAAGAAAAAAAAAACACTCAAACTAGGCAGACATTACAAGGTTTTTTCCTTTCTCTTGAGAAGGAGGTATACTGAAGTACAGATTGGCAAACATAAAAAGAAATATTTTGAGAGCAATTGTTTAGAATACTTCAGTGTAAACACAATCTACTGTGCCACCTGTCATACTGTAGGTTATCCACACAGAGGTCTTTTTTCTGCATATATGCATGTGTAAATCCAAACCTGGACTTTAGTTCTTATCTGGGATCATTATGATTTGTGTCTAGTTGTTTCCCATAGCTTCATGCAGTAATGGGACAGCTTCTATAGAGTTTGTGATTAATTTATGATCCAATGCTGGTATTATGGGTGTAAGCATTATACCTGCACTTATGTATTTGTTGCAGGGTTTTACTACACAACTTGGACCACAGTGATCCTTCCGTTTTCAGCCTCCCCAGCACTGGGATTACAGGTGAATGCCACCATGCCCAGTTTTGGTGGCCTGCTCTGTGGGCATTAGGGTGGGACTTGTGTAGCATGTGGTGTCGAGATTGAACCTGGGTCCATGCACTTGTATAAGCAGGTGCTTTAGGCATGTGCATGAATCTTTGGTGGGAATCCAGGGGTGGAATGTTATGGTCTGTGTGCAGTTGTCCCCCTAAAGCCTCATGTAGCCATGGGGCAGCTTCTAGAGTTTAGAATTAATTCATGATCCAATGTTGAGTCATGAATTGTGGGTGTGAGTGCTACAATGCTCTTGGATTGATAGCTTCAATACAATATAAGGAAAGGAGAGTGGCTTGCTAGCTGCCTCAGCTGTTGCTCCTCCCTTTGCTCTTTGCTGTTTTTCTGCTTCCATGAATAGCTATCTCTGCCATGTGCCATTCTGCCTTGGAGCCAGTCACATATGGTCTGAAATGTCTGCTAACTATGAGCTAAATAAATCTTTTCTTTCTTAATTTTGGGTGCTGGGTCTTTTGTCCCAGCAATGAGAAGAGTAACTGAAAGAAGGGTGTTCAGTCAAGGACAGCAGTGTGGAATAATTAAACAATCCCTGTGGGCCATGAAAATCTGAGTCCTCTGAAGTTTTGAAGATAAGACACTGACCTAGGGGTGGGGGCTGAGATGGGAACTGGAACTAACATTTACAGAATTTTAAGAACTCAGTGATCATCGCCCAAAATTTTGATATTACATGTGGGCATTATGCTGGGTTTGAGCTGTTCAATGACCCTATAGGGCATTAACATTGTGATTTTTTTTCAGAAATAAAATACCTTGAAAGCAGCACAGGTCACACAGCAGAAATAAAAAAAAAATCTACCTCTGGCTGTAGATCCTCTTTTTTAATTCCTACATTTTATTGCTTCTCTTCCAATCTAAAGTCTTAATCTTAAATTTTTCTCCTTATAGGATATGACACCTCATGGAAATCCAAAATCATATGGAGTCATTAGCTTGCTAACACCAGGAAAGATGGAGTCAATTATCTAGATGAAGTTTTTGACATCTTTATGTTTAAGTAAAAAAGATAACTCTCACAGAAATTCACAGCAACATACAAACAAGGTTGAAACCAAAACTTTATCCCCACCTAAAAGGGTAAAGATCCATCTTTGGCTCCACCTCAGGACCAGCAACAAGGGGGTATAATCTATGCAGTCATGGAAGGCCTCATGTTCAGAAGCACTCACACTGGCTTTGGCTGTTTATCTTGAAATTCTTAATAATCTCATTATTAAGCTTGAGCTTTGTGCATGAACACTGATGAGACTATGGGGTCGTCTCATAAATCAACATAATGCACATACTTGTCATTCATTTTCCACAGAGCTCTACAAATTATATAACTGGTCCCACCCTCTACCCCAAACAAAAGGGGGGCTTTCATGCATACCTGACCACTAACTGACCCTTCTTCTACCCATCTAACCTATTGACCAGAATGATGTTCCCCTTTTCAGTAACCACAGAGCTCCCTTTTACCAGCAATTTGACTTGCTGAGGCCAAGTGACTGTAATGCAAAGCCTTATCACCCACAGTCAGATGTTCCTAAAACACAGGCAGTAAGTCTGTGGCTCCAAGATACTCAGTAAAGTTCATAGGAAACCACTGTTTTGGACTGCTTTAGGCCCTAACAGACAACACCAAAATGGAATCACTTATGTGAAATGCCACACAATCAAGCTAAAGCTTTTTAAGAGATCAGGTAAATCTCCAAATGTACCAGTTTTGTCTACAGCCTAGAAATACATAGAAACTGATAAAAGGGCTAGCCAACCTGAGCTGGCCCGATGATAAAGAAGCTCTCTCAGCTCTAAGCCCTACTAGTCTGCTTTAAAAAATTGTGACTCTGTTTCCTTGTTCTTAGCCTACAAAAACTAACTTCTTCATGCTCAGCAGAGCACCTTGCTAAGTCTTTGGATGATATCCTCCTCGATTCATGGATTGACAATAAATGACAATTTTATTTATAATCCAAGTTTTTCATAGTTTTGTTTTTTGAGAGAGACAAAGTCTAATTTTTTAATATTTGATGCAATGCACCCCAATGAATGTTGATAATGGTGTTGGTTTACAAGTCTCTTTGGGAAAGACTGTATGACTATCAAGACAATGAGTGTCTCTACTAAGCTATTGGTCCTTGGTATCCAGGGATAGAAAGAGCATAGAAAACACTGTTGACTGGAGGATGATTTTAAGACTCACCATATATGATTTCTTGATAGTGTTTGTGGTAATACTTAAGCTTTAGTTTCCAAGGGGTAATTTTAATGAGATGGCTTGGACGGGATGTTTAATGGCAAGGTTTTCAGTTTCTAGTATCTACAATTAAGAATTATAATCACTTAAAAAGGAATAAAGCTGAGTTCAAGAACAGATTGCATGTAGATGTTTGGACCACAGGGAATCAATCTGCCTATTAAAATGCTAATAAATGCAGAATATCCCCATCCTTAATTAATTGCTTAACTAAACAGAGAGGATGGGGTGAAATACAAGCATGATTATTTAACACGGAAAATCAAAAAGGTTGGATGAATAGCAATTAGATAATTAAAAAAAAACAACAACATTTGAGTTTCAATTAGTTCTTATTGGTAGCTCAAAAACATCCACCAGAATCTATTTCATTTCATTGCAAATTGAGCCTTTCAAGTTTAAACAATTTTAACACTTGGTCTCTAATATAAATCTCTTTATTAAAAATGTCCAAGATCAACATGATACATTTAAGTATCAGCACAAGGGCAATTAAGGAACTAATTTGGTCAAGTAAAGATGTATTATTCTCATTGCTTGAATATAAAGGCTCTATTGGCTGAATTTAGTATGTTAGTCTATAAAAAAGAATTACTTGCCTCATGAGTTATAATGAAAAATATGGATGCAGCAGGTTAGAGGTCGTGATCCTGGTAAAAGTAGGTAAGATTGATGAAATACTGTCTTGTTCAGTGTTCTCTAGCGACACTGAAGCAGTAGGATCAATAGTGTGTGTATGTATTTGTGTGTCTATATATGGAGAGATTTAAGAAAATGGCTAACATGAGGGTATCAATAAGATGGCCAGCAGCAGAGCCAAAGAACAGCTGATGCAACAGCCTAATGCTGAAAGCAACCGCAAGGCAGACTTCTTCCTTCCTCTGAGGACTCTCGCTTTTCTTCCTAAGGCCACACATATTATAGAGAGTAATTTTCTTTACTCAAAGCATACTTTAAATCTAAAGTTAATCACATCCAAACAAATTAACTTCACAGAAACATCTAGACTAGTGCTTGAGAACAACTTGAGTGCCAGAGCCTAGAAAACTTTACATAAAAACAATATAACAATCCTAGAGAGCTCAGTGTATAGGAGCTGGATTGGGAGTTCCAACCCATAGGTGTGGATGAAGTTGGTCAGGGATGTACAGATGGGCTTCAGAGTTTAAGCCACCATCTTCAACTACTTTCCTGAGTACCCTCAACTTCCTTCTTTATTCCACACCTGTTTATAATTCTTACGTACTGTGCTGCTCCCTTATTCACTGTTTTATCTTCTGAGAGTTTAGTTACCTACGATCCACTGTGGTCTGAAAATATCAAATGGGAAATTCCAGAAATAATACAATTCATAACTTTTAATTGTATGCTATTCTAAGCAGTGTTATTGACTCTGGCACCACCCTGCCCTGTCCCCTCTGGGTTGCAATCACTTCTTTGTCCAGCATATCATGCTGTGCACATAATCTGTCCCTTAGGCACTTAATAGCTATCTTGGGTCAGGGATGTAGCTTAGTGCTAGCCTGGCAAGCATGAGGTCACGAGTTTAATTCCTTGTACCAAAAATAAACAAATAAATAACCATCTTATTTATCAGATTGGCCATGGCAGCAGAAGCCCTCATTTGCATACTGATGACTCCCAAGAACAAGAGTAGTCATTCTGGCGAAAAGTATAGGTGCCTAAGACAAACCCTAAAGTGCTCCCTTTAAGCAAAAAAAGTAAAACTGTTTGATTTAACAAGGAAAGAAACCTGGCATGCTGAAGTTGCTAAGGTCTACATTAAGAATGAATCATTGAAATTGTGAAGAAAGAAAATGAAGTTCATTGAAGTTTTGCTGGTGCATTTAACATGGCAATAGTTAGGACCACAGTGAATGACAAGGACTTAATTAAGATGGGAAAGTCATTAACCCCTAACAGTTAGTGCTGCCTTGGGTTTCATGCTTGCTCTGGGATTTGTAGGCTTTATCTCCTGTGATTAAGGGAGACTAGAAACCTGAAGGAGATCCTAGAGTTAGGAGAGTGAGAAGGAAATTCAGTTAGAGCCAGCATAGAGAATATCGGCAAAAGACAATGAAATCCTAAATTTAAGAATTAGTAAACAATTTTAAAAAGACCCACCCCAAACTTAAGGTGAAATTTACCTGCGCATGCAATGCCCTTCTAAATCTTTCTACTTCCACCCTGGTTTTCAGTTTCATCAAGCCTGAGTATTCCAAATTCCTGCTGGCCATCACTTAGAATTAATTATCTTTTCATAAAATTAAATTTTCAAAAGGCTTTTGTTTGGTTCTATACTGTGATTGGAAAGGGAATTTTATGGGGGCTTTATCATTTCTGTAGGAACTTGGAGAGTCATAGAAAGGACTCAGAAGGGGATGTTTTGAACAACATCTTCTGGAGTAGGTTCTGTGGAACACCAGCCCCCAAGGAACCGCATTTGGAAGGAAGTTTCTTGTGCACCTTGCGTTTGGGAACATAGTACATTACAGCCTTCATCCTTGGGGATTTATAATATATTTTATACAATAAAGTTTTTGATAAATCCTGCTTTAAGGAAACCCATCCAGCAGCATTTCTCAAATTCATTGTGCACCATATTTTCTCCATGCAATACTTATTCATTCACATCTTAAGAAATGCATTTTAAACAATGCACTTACACAAAGACTGCAAATGCAATCTATACAATGAAGTACAATAACCACAGTGTCTTCACTGCATTTAGGGAACTGAAAGACTCAGTCACGGCTGATGCCTACTTGGCACAGGATGGGCAACGACCCAGAATGCCAGGTCACTGAGCTAAGTCCTCAGGGCTGGGGCCCCTGATACTGCCCTGCCCCAGAAATCACACAAAATGTACAGATGATCCCATCAAACAGTAGATAGATGTTGTCCATTTGGGCTAAAGCAGAAAGAAATCGTTTCTTTACTAAAACTGCTGGGGAAAAAAAAAGCTGAGGTGATGCATTTTTCACAGAGAAGGAGGCAGCACTTCAACCCAAACCCAAAATTTATCTGGGACTGACACAAATGTGTTGATACAGTGAAGCATCTCTGTGGTCAATTAGGTCCATGTTTTGGTTCATCTACTTCAGAAACAGGGATAGGAAAGCTGATTTTAGGACGGTCATTTGTGCCTATTTCCATGAGCCAAGGAAGGTTTTGATTCAAGAGTTCAAAAAAACTAAAGGCATCATCTTGTCATGCTAAGCAATGGCTTAGCATTTAAGGTGCCAGCAAAAAGGCACCCTGGGTAGGCACATGAATGGATAGAAAGAGCCGCTTCTTTCGATTCGCTGTAGTCTTGAGTTCTCTGTATCTTTGTTATCAGGACCAGGTCTTTGCAGCCCTGCCGGCCAGAGCCTTTGCGCAGAGCTCAGTAAACCCTTCGGTGAAGTGGATGCCAGGACAGGTTGGATTCAGGACAGGGAGAGAAGGTATTCTAGAGAAGGGAAGAGTAAAGGAGCAAATGGAAGGTATAGTATTCAGACTTGTTTCAGACCCCAAGGACCCCTGTGGAGTGTGTTATGCACACAGCTGGTAGCAGATGTAAAAGCCTATGATATGTTTGTTTAAGCCTAGGATAATTCTACAGCTAAGTTTTTCTTAAAATGAGAAAAGATTTGCATTATTTTATATTTATTTATTTATTTCCATATATTTAGTACAGGGTCTACAGGGTCTCACTACACAGACTGGACTCATAGTGATCCTACCTGGCCTCCCAAGTACTGGGATTCCAGGTACACACCACCACATCACTCTCTCAGGACTCTTGGGGGCAGGACGAGCACAACATACCAGGGATCAAATCCCGGGCTCTACAACTGCCTAAGCAGGTGCATTAGTCCTCATTATTTTATTTTAGCAGCCAAATAATTTGGACCAAAACCCATTTTTCTACATGCAAAAAATTTTAAATTCCTCTATTTATTTGTTCATTTTTCCTCTTCTCAATTAAATTGTAAAACATCAATAAATATGACACATTTCTACTTCTAATGAATGTGGTAAAAAACAAAAAAAAAAAACAAGTTACACATTATTTTTGCCCTTTCTGAGTTTACATCCCAGAAGAGAAGATGAGGGGGGCAAAGACAATAAAAGTAGCGAGACTAGAGTTGATAGAATACATGAAGGCAAGCAGGGAGGGAGGGCTACCTTGTGGGTGACAATCCTGACTTACCCTCTTAGAGGATCCCCAATGACCACTAAGAAACAAAAAGAAAGAGCTAGAAACTGCTGGAGAATTCCAAAGCAGGGAGAACTTCAAAACGGTTGAATATAGAAGAGTTCCCTAAGGTGTGGATGGATATCCAGGCCAGAACAGCTCTACACTATAATGAATTATCCAGATGAGAGACTAGAGGCAGGGAGACTGCTGTAGTAGTCCAGGAGAAATACAATGGTGGTGGTAGGGAGAGAAGTAAGAAATTGGATTATCAGCAGTTGGAGGCAGCTGGCCTAACTGATATTCAAGGAGGAAGATCAGGACAGGGAACTGAGAGACAAGGTATAAAGGATAACTCCCAGGTTTCTGAGTCAGGCAACTTATGAGACTGTGGTGCTTTTTTAATGAGATACAGAAATAATTGTTGAAGTGCAGCATGCCCATTTAGTGATGTAGCAGTGTCCTGTTTGAATTGCAGGGGAGACACCCAGCAGGCAGGATTGCTAGGTCTGGAGCTGTTGCAACAGATGAGGATGTTATCCAAAGAGAGAGCACACGGAAAAGAAAGAAAAGGGTGAGGGATGGTACCGACGGAAAAAGAGAAATATTCAGAGAACTCTCATGGGAAGATAAAGAGACAGACCAGAGCTTTAACAGTACAGGATGTAAAGGAAAGCTTTTCAAGAGAGAAGTCTGATTGGAGTTTAGTGGCTTTGAAATATTCCCAGGGACTGATGCTCCCTGGGATGAGCATGCTCATCATATTTAGTAACTTGAGTAGTCTGTGCTTTTACTGGTCACTGGGGATAGGATTCAGGAATAACTGAAGAGGCAGAGAGAACTGGAGAAGTGTCAGGGTGTCTTAGTTACTTTTCTCTCCTTGCTGGGACAAATACCCGACACACAACCTTAGGGGAGGAAAGGTTTATTTAGCTCACAGTTACTGGAGGTTTCATAATTTAAAGCAGCCTAAATTACGGAGTAAGGCCTTGAGATTCACTCCATACCTCCAAGAAACCGCCATGGGGGTAGGGGTGGGGGAACTCTGACAGCTCGCTGCTGTCAGTTTAACAGTTCACACCCCTAAGCTCCGCCCTGGTCCTTTGGCCCCGCCCCTTGAACCACATGCTTGACAGCCCCATGTTTTACATGACGCTTTGAGGAGACAACTAGATACAAACCACAACAGAGGGTAACTTGGAAAGGGTCTGGTAACGAAAAAGAAAACAATGAGAAGAAAGCTTGGATGTCTGTCATCCAAACGTACATGGAACTTGGAGGTATACACAGCCTGATAAAGAGCAAGTGTTGGAATTTTAAAATTTTCTTACCATGAAAGACTGTCATAATATTCCTGAAGATACCCTCTCTCACATTACACACACATCTTTTTCTTGCTGCTGTCTGAAGCAGTTCTGGAAGTCCTCTTTGTGTCATTAGTTGCGCTATCGTGGCTGCTTCAATGTCCTGAATTGATTCAGCATACTTATCTTTTATACTCATTTTAACTTTGAGGAAGAGCTGGAAAGTGTCATGAAGCCAGAACTGGTGAACAGGTGGATGAGGGGCTGCACTGTTTTTTGGAGCCTTTCTTTCTGTTGGATGGTGCAGAATTCATTATTTTTTATTTATTTTTATTTTAGTGTTATTATTATTTATGTATTTGGCACTGGGTCTCACTATGCAGCTCAGACACATAGTGACTCTCCTGTCTCAGCCTCCCCAGCTCTGGGATTACAGGTGTGCTGCATTATATCCAATCTTGGTGGCCCATTCAGCCATGCCCGGGGCAAGCATGGCACATGGTACTGGGATTGAACCCTGGTCATTGCATTCACCAAGCAGGTACTTAGACTGATGAGCTATCTCCAAGGCCCCCCATTTTCTTTTTTTAGTATGTTAAAAAATATCTTATAAGGACATGTAAATGGACCTCTTTTACTGTTTCAGAAAGTATCAAGAAAAACAACAACTGTGAAATAAGAGTATTTTCAGGGAGATTAATGGTACTGGGTCTTCTGTAAAATATTTTAATTTTAAACAGTCACTGAATATTTAGATCACATTTCATACCCCCATCACTGCAGGGAGGATAAGGAGCTGGAGGAAATGTGACTGTACTGGCATCAAGCAAAGTAAACAGAAGGCTCAGGCTAAAAGGGAATGGAGGAACCCATGGTGAGTCGAAGTCTTTGAAGAAGTTAGAATGGAATGGGCCCAGAAGCTAGCCTTGAGTATAAGGTTGACACTTCTTCTCAAGGGCAAAGGGGAGAGGAGGACATTCTGGGTGTGGGTAGGGATTGAGAGCAGCAGTCAGTAGTGGAAAGGTAGTTCAGCCTCAACAATTTCTGGTTTTCTAGGAGGCGGCCAGTAAGAAGAGTCAGCAGGGAGAGGTGGTCTTATTTATAGCTACTCATGGTCTTTCTGTGTTCTGCCACTCCTCATTGTGCTGATCCTCACTTGTGTTGCCTGTATGTGTGCACGCTGAAAACATCCTCCTGCCTCCAGCTGAGTACTGTGCTAGAAATTTCAGCCTATGGGGGGCTGCTCAGTGACTGCAGGAAAGTTTTTAAGTGGTTAGGTGGTGAGCAGGTGATACTCGGCTTCACTAAGATTTCAGAGTAAAGACAGAAACACTCTACCACTAGATGGTTGGATTGCTTTCCTCCACCCTCTGTCTGCCTTGCCTTTCGTCTCATTCTTTTAAAAGTTCTTGCAGTTGCAAAGTCTACAAAAATGTCACTCATTCTTAATCTCAAAAAGGATTCTTTTAAAACTATTTTTTTCTCCAAATACAATACAGGAAAACTTCATTTTTTTTCAACTTATCCTAGGAGACTGACAAAACACCAATTGTGTTCAGCCATACAAAAATATTCACTTCTTTTTGCTTATCTTTACAGTTTATTTTCTTGATTGGATCTACACATGAAAAAAAAAAAGATTCCTTACTATTACTATTGGCAATTCTGGGGGTTGAATCCAGGGCCTTTGCACTGAATTACTCTATAGTACCCCCTTTTTTGTGTATGTCTTTTTATTTTGAAATGGGGTCTTATTGAATTGCTCAGGCTGACCTTGAACTCACTGTCCCAACCTTCCAGAGTGCAGGGACTACAGATAAGTACTCCACATCCAGCTTGAATAAAAGACCCATTTTATCCAAGGAGGTTTCTGACTCTCCTCCTTACATGCTTCTTGATGGTGTATCACACAGTAGGACTGCATTTTGAGCCTGGCCCAGTAATGCAAATACAACCTAGATCAGCAGTTCCAAAAACACCTGTGAAGCCCAAGTAACAGTATATGGATGTAAGGTTGTGACAGATGAAAGCCTTGGGTTTTCTTATATTATTGGAGCTCTACAGAACATTAGGCATGGTTGATTAACCTTTTCTTTTTGGGATTCCAATTTTGGTTTTGCTTTTCACAACACCGCATTTTTCTAATTTCTGTCCTTTCTTGTCATTATTCTAGATATTTTGTACTATCCCTCATTTCTCTGCCTTCCTGTGATGTCTAGAGCTCTCTGCTGTGAGGAGTGACCATGTCTTAAGAAACTCCATACATAGAATAACAGTAAATTTGGGGAAAAATAAGAATTTATTCAATCTCTTCATTTTTATTGGTAAAGAAATGATGGCAGAGGGAATGAGGAAATAACATGTCTAAATCATCTTACAGGTGAAACCAGAATAACACCCTGATTGAAAATCTACATAAAATCAGCAACCCATTGTTTCCTGGTCTGTTTCTTTAATTTACTCCTTTCTGTTTTTCCTCTTGGTATGGTATTAGCAGAATGATAAAGCAGATCCAATCTTGAAAGATGTTTTATAACCCTAATGATAGCCAGGATATCTCACTATTATCTAGGAACTTATTTGAGAAAGTCAGGAGCGAGAACTAGAGAACTGCTTGATTCACTTTAATTATCCTAAGAACAAAAAAGGCTAAGAGGTTCTTCCAAGGGCTGGGATAATTATAATTGACACAGAACAAGAGCTGACATTCTCTGCAGTTAAATTCCTCCCAGCAGCATTTAGGAAGCTACAGGTAACTGAAGTAGTCCTATCTCAAATTCAATAACTGCTTCAAATGCAAAAAGAAAACAGCCCCCACCCTTCAAATAAAACAAAAAGACTCCACTGACTCAGCCCTAAAAGTCTGGGGGTGTCATTTATGTTCTTCCTTAGGCTAAGGTTTCTGTGTGCACAGTGACTTTCCTGGAGCAAAAGTGCAAGTGTAATAGCAGACAAGATCATTTTGAGTTTGGATCATTTTGTAACAGCTGGGCCACGGAGCATTATGGGAATTCAAGCCGCAGCCTTTGCTTGCAATCTAGGCTATGTTACCACTTACCACTTACCAGAGGTAGCAGGTGGTGACATGGATCTCTGAATTAGTTTCAGTTGATGCCTCAAACCCTAAAACAAAAATTATAAATTAGCAAAATTATTATTGAAACTCCATGTGAAGTAGGGTGAGAAGTTCTAAAACTAGATCCACCTACATCTTGAATTCCCTCCTTTGGCTCAGAAAGCAGTCGAAGTTGGAGAAGCTAGAGCAGGGAGAAAAAATCTCCTTGAGGTAGTCTCAGTTGCCAAAGCACAACCCTTCATCAAGAGTATCTATGTTTAGTGACCTAAGACCACTCTACACTCTCGAAAGGCTGGGCTGAGGCTGTCACTGGCCCCGGCAGCTGCTCTATTTCTTCCACAGTCCATGGCTTCAGTGTTTTCTTTTCCACCCATACCAACTCTCAGGATCACCTTAAGAACCATCTTACCTAATAAACCCTGTCTCAGAGTCAGCTCCTGGAAACCCAGTCTGTGAAAAGGTGGGATGGGATGCTTCCTCCTCGCCTTAAGCTCAGTGAGTGTGGGCTACAGGAGAACCATTGAAAAGCTTGCTATGTGTCCTGGAATTTAGAAGCACAATACGCTCAGGTCCCTCATGCCTGAGAAAAGCTCACAGGTGGTGAAACTTAGCACAAAAAAAAAAAAAAAAAAAAAAAAAAAAAAAAAAAAAAAAAAAAAAAAAAAAAAAAAAAAAAAAAAAAAACAGAGAACAGGCCCTACTGCACCTGAAGTGAATTGCTTCACTCCAAGTCCATGGGAAAACATATCTGATTGTGGCCTCGTGTGTTAGTCACTTTCTCCTTGTGGGGACAAAATACTCAATGTGTGCAATCTAAAGGAGCCTACATTTACTTTGGCTTGTTTTGGGGGGTGGGGTTGGCAGGCTCAGCCCACCCTGGGGACGGGTTTGGCACAGCACTTTAGACCATGGAGCTATTTTGTTGACCCCAAGGCTTGTGGCTTCAGCCCTCAGCCAGCTGACTTCAGGCTGAAATGTCTGGAGATAGGGCATGGTGGAGGAAAGCTATTCAATCCATGGTGACTGGGAAACACAGGGGAGGAACTGCTGGGAAGAAAAAAGTATAACTCCCCAGGTTACACTTTCAGTAATCCATCCCTTTCGCCCAGTCCCTACCTCCTATCAGCAGATTTGAATCTAAACAGGTACACATAAAGGTTCTAATGAATGGATTAGTCCATTCATTAGCCCATGAATGGACTAATCCACTTGATTGGACTAATCCACTGATACATATTATCTCCTAGTAATCAAACCACTTCTAAGAGTCCCACCTCTGAACATGTGAGATTTATGGAAGACATTTCAAAACTAAACTATAATAATTTGTAGACAACAGGTATGAGTGGAGAATGTATTTTAAGTTAGAGCCAACTCCAACTAGAGAGTGGTGAATACTTGAATATGAAAAAGTTTTAACGTATCTCTGGACTCATTGAAAAAGATGTTAAAGATGATTGGCAACATCTGTCACAGCTGCAGGAAAGGAGGCATTGGCACATATCTTTGCTATGTGACTCACTATATTATTTGACATAAAATAAATATAAATGATGTGCCATCTTCCATAATTGTATTTTCTTTTTTGTTCCTTTCTTTATTTTATTTATTTATTTATTTATTTATTTATTTATTTGAGACAGAGTCTCGCTAAGCAGTTCAGGCTGATCTTGAGCTCACTTTGTAGCCCAGCTGGTCTCAAACTTGCAATGATCCTCCTGCCTCAAACTCTTGAGTCCTGGGATTGCAGGTGTGCACTACCATGTATAACTCATAGTTCTATTTTCAAAGAGACACCAGCTCAAATTCCTCTTTGGATGGAGAGCCTTCAGTGGTATCACACTTCATAAAAAACCTCAAGGCCCTGTATGATTTGACTCTCGTCCAGCATTCCATGTAGCCCTTCTAAATGACCCAAGTGGCTTTTTCACCTTCTTTTTCATATCTTGAGAGCTTTGCACATGGCTGTCTCCTTGCCTGGAATTTTTCTCCTTGGCCTTTTGTAAAGAACCCCCCAGAATGAGTCAAAGCTTAGGGCATATAAGGAGGGCTTCAGGACAGTCTGAGAACATGATCCTGCTATCAGAATAGGCACACGTCAAGGTACAATTATGTAACCATGACTTAGCAGTAGACAACTATGCATGCACCAAGGAAGTGAGCATATAAGAATGTAAATAGGTGACAACAACCTGTATGAAATATACAATAAAGATGCAGGTGGCTCTTGTTCTCTGCTCCACACTGCCTGCTGTTGTTGCTGATATCTTGCACATGTGTGTTCTTTAACCTGGAGACTTCACCTGGAAAATATTTTCCTTAGACCCTCTGAGTGGGCTGACACCTTCCAATATATTTTTCAGTCTTCAGACTCAGGTATTTTGTCTTTTAAGAACTACGAATCCATGAAACAAACTTCTCTATCAAAACTTGACCCTATTACTCATTTTATTTTATTTTTATCAATTTTAATGAAAAGAAATAGCAATGAGACAGTTTCACAACAAATTAGTACGACAGTTTCAATAATTAATACATTGCATATTGTTGTCTTTGTAGTATTTTCTCAGAGTACAACATGCAGACTTGATATCTTTGTATGAACACTATTAGTACAAGTATTTCTTCTCATTGGACTAAGAGAAAGTTGCTGTATGTATAGTCCAATAGTCCACAATAGTAGTGGATTATCAGCAGAACTGGCAATGTCAAAAGCTGTTGACTTGAGCCTTTTACAGCTCAGTATATTAATATGGCTTTACTTTTTATACCTCATGGTTGGACTTTTCTGCTGGATGGTTAAGACTAAGGTAAAGCAAACCTATTTAACAAAAAATGTAACTTTTTTTATCTGACAAGGTCATTTAAATCCCCTCAGGATTTACCGTGAAACCATATATAGCTTTTTGTAGATCTTTCGACAGTGTCAGCCCAGCCCTCTGGATGAGTCACAGCCATTGCTTGACCAATTTGCTCTCTGTGAAAGCCTGAGAGAATGTTTTCTCTCTAGGTGACTCTCTTTAGGCACACTATAGCTATTTCCTATTTTAGATATCACTATTTCTTCTATCACAAAACACATATCATACAGTGTTAGTATATCTGCCTTCCATATGGACTGCAAGCTCCCTGAAGGTAAGTGTTGTTTCTTATCTTTGTTTCTTAATGTCCAGTATTATTACTGGTACACAATAAACACTTGATATATTTTAGGAAGTACACAATGGTTAGTACTTTCATTGAATAGGTTAGAATTAAACATGATGTTGAAACTGTTGAATGAAGCTACACAGAGAGGATTGTTTCTCTTGAAAATCCAAGATCCAATTCCAGAGAATTTGTATAATGTGCACCTTAACTCATCCCATTGGGAATCTTTGCTATTAAAGAAAAATGTCTTGGGGCTGGGGAGATAGCTCCGTGGCACAAGTGCCTGCCTGGTTGTGAGTTGGAACCCTGATCCCACAGAAAAAAAAAAAAAGTCTTACCTGACAGATGAATGTCCAGGCCAACTGCATTTGCACAGCTATGAAGTCTTTCTCAAACAAGATTTTTGAGCTTTCCTCTCTTTATGGAGGACATCTGGAGACCAAGTGATACGCAGAGCCTGGAAAACCATAGAAAGCACTGTGACCATTAAAGTACATTATTGATCAAACCTTTTGAAAGTTTTCCTGTTTGTGTACATATGTGCATGCATGTTTGCATGTATGTGCATGTGTGTGTGCACAGTGTGTGTGTGTGTGTGTGTGTGTGTGTGTGTGTGTTTGTGTTTGGGGGGGGCTTGGAGCAATTGAGCTCAACGCTTGAGTTTCAATGCGCTTTTGAATCCATCATGAGTTAGGAAAAATGGCAGCCTCTCTGGTCAGGTGTACAGACAACCCATCAGCAGTCTCACCACAGGAGTAACTCTCAAGCTATTAAAACAACATGTGCAGTTTGATCCAGAGTCCGCTCCTTTGGCTCAGCTTGTTTTTGCTCTGCAACCACCTTACTGAATGCGTAGGTATAGTGACATAATTCAGAAGAAATCCCTTTTCGCTCCAGTTTCCTAGAATATTTTTTCAATAGTGTTCCTAAAGGAACTGAATTCACATATGTGAGTCTTCCAGGGCCACATATGGCCATGAGTAATAGTCACCAAAATCTTCTCTACAGGCTGACAGGAGCTGTGAAACTTACTCTAGCATCGTACATTCAAGTGACATCTCTGAGGAAAGCTCTACTGGCAGGGCCCATGCCTCTGAGCTTTCAGACAGTGGGTGCTTGGAATTGTGGATTCACATAGGAAGGGTGTTTGACCCCTTCAGCTGTTAAATTTGAACTCTTAAATTTGGAGACAGAGAAAATGGATTATTGAACAGGTATGGAGTGAGGCTTTGGGACTTGATGGCAAATTAGCACTGCTAAACTTGCCAGAGGGGTGCAGGAGGCTATGGTGAAAGCAAATGGAATCCGCTCAGGATCAAAGATCTTTTAAAACAACTGAAATGGGAGGGGGAGTGGGAAGAAGAGGCTATGGTGTGTTTTTCTGTTGTATCTTTTTAAGCTTTCCCTGGTATCTCACTTTTTTTTTTCTTTTGAACAAATGTGCTTAGTGAAGAGTCAAAACAGTACAGCTTGTCAAGAGGCAAAGGCTGAGCACCCAGAGAAAGGGCGAAGGCTGCTTTCATCTGCCTTTCTCAAAAGCACATGCACAGACAAGAAATCCACGTTGTACCAGAATCCCTGGGTCTGGATCAGGGAACATTTTTGTCTCTTTATATCTTTGCTTTAAAAGCAGAGATAATAAGAGTGTGAGAGATCGTAAGAGAGGAATGTCCTGGTTACCACTGCCTGGGTACAGCCTCCGAATAACCAACCCATCAGGATAACCTGCATTAGAAATACCCTTGGAGGTACAAACTGATGCAGCTTTAAGAACTAGAGTGAGCAGCCCAAACCACTTGCATTCTGGCCTCTTTTGGCCCATTCCCCAGAGCACCCTTGTTCAGCCATTGTCCAGGCTAAGCCCTGGCTATTGCTAGCTTTTTCCAACTTGTCTATGGCTCCACATACTTTGCTGTTTCAGCTAGCAGAGACTTCTCAGATTCATTTGTGTTTTTCCTGAACCTAGGCCTGACACTACATTTTGAGTGGAATTAAATTAGAGGTTGAACTTAAACACACTCTCTGAGAGCCTGCCTCTGCCTCCCTGGCACTCTGAGGGCCTTCCTACCTCTCACACCATCTCACACTTCCTAGTTTCTGCTTGATCTTGTTGTAGGGAAAATCAGTGTCTATAAATCATCTTGTAAACGTGTTGAACCCTTACCAAGTAAGTGTGGCAAGTGCTTTAACTCATCCAGCCTTCTCTTCTACCTCTCCACCTTACAAATGAAGAGAATAAATCTGAGAGGTTAGGCGGCTTGCCCAAGGTCCCCTGGCTGCTAAGTGGAGAGTCCAGGAAATCTAAACAAGCGGTGGGCACTGAACCACTGCCTGATTTTCAGCTGAGTAGCACCAGTTCCTCATATGATGTGTGCTTCATTCGTATTGTTGAATCACTCTAACAACAAGGTAGGTATGATTGTTAGCCCCATTTTCTAAATAAGCAAATTGAAGCTCAGTGAGGTTCAGTCATACGTCACTTGACTAATATGTACTACAGCTGAGATGTATTCCCAAGTCATTTGACCCAAAACTCCTGTTTACCACACACTTGTCTATTATGTCAGAAGCAATAACTGCGTTCATCTGAACTTTAATTATTATCTGTGGTTCTCTATTTTCTTTAGCAGGAATACCATACTCACTGTATGAAGTTGTCAGAAGAGTTTCAAGCTAGGTTGTATATCTGTAAAAGTGTTTGGCATATGTGTAGTAAAATCTTCACAAATGGCAATTAGCAATATTATTTTAATACTTTTTGGCATTAGTCTTCATAGTTCTTAGACTTATTTTATAGATGGTGCAAGTGGCTTCATGGGTTATTATTGACACAAGTAAGTGGTCTACCATAGGGTGAGTTGAGCCCAAAAGCTGAGAGGATGGAACTTAGACTTTTTTTTACCTTGTATAACCCATTTTTTTCTCTTCTGAGCTTGACTGGCTTAAATTTACTGTGTAATCGCCAAATCTTCACTCAGGCTATAAAAATAGGGACAAAGTGTTGTCTTTCTGTATAGAAGCTTAAAAAAATAACCAAAATTTGATGGTGGAGAATGGCAGTTGGAATAAAGGATTAATCAGTTCTGTCAGTATTACTTGAGTAGCAAAATCAAGGCTCTTATTTTGGGAAATACTTCTGCATCGGATAATTTCCACATGCCAGTCTGTTTTTCTTTTTAATATCACAGCTGATTTGCTGTGACGGAGGCTGCTGCAAACTGTTGGCACCATTACTGGTTATGAAACATGTCTGCCAAACCACTCAGAATAGAAAGCCATGATGTAGTCTTTGATGGTGGGCTTATTTGGTAGGAAACATTTGCTTAGAATGAGCCTCCATTCATTGTTTCTCCTGGACCTCTTCATGGCCTGAACAAAGTGGATTTATTGTCTTGTCCCTCAAGAAGACAGTAAGGGAAAATTCTTCCAGCACTGTTGTTGGAAACCTGTGGCTGAGGTCTGAGCACTCTCTTGTTTCTTGGTATATCGGGCAGCAGGGACCTAGGGAATAGCAGCTGGTTCCTTACTCTCTTATGGTACCAGAAGCTATTGACTTACCATTATTGTGGGACACCTCTGCAAGGTTTCTTTTGAACAGGAACATTGTAAAAGCAGAAGGACTTTTGACAGAGTTGTAGAATGTTATTTTCCCTCTCCTGAAAAATCACAGATCAGTGCACTGTACTGTCTAGGTAATGATTACACTTTTTTGTTTTTCTCTGCTTCCATTCACAGATGTCAGTACATGAAGAATGTTTTCCAGAAACTTACTTCATTTGCAACAGAAATCAAGCGGGATGGCAGCAGAAACCATGCCGAGGTGCTGACAGCACCACACTGCATCACCATCGCCTGTGCCTGTCCACTCCTGCAGCTCATGGTAAGAATGTAAAGAACTCCATTTTTAAGGACAGACTGTAACACTGAAGCTCCTGCAGTACCTACCTTCCCTCTGTCTGAACCTTGGCTCAGATAATCATTTTTTCATATTTGAGTTCAGAGTGGTGAAACAGAGTGAAATATTTTAATGCATTTCAGATTTGTTTTGGGAAAGGAACTTCTTTTAGTGAAACAAATGAAGAATTTCCTTTCTAAATGGGCTACTGACATAGCATATAACTAGGCAGGAAGGAAGGAACCCAGAGAACTTGTTGAGTGACTGGTGGTCATAAACTTTTATTTTCAGTTTCGTAAGTCACTTGACTCCACTTTTTATTTTTTCATGAATATATTCCAGGCTGAGAACTCGCAATGACCTCCAAATTAGAAATTTTAGATAATTTTCACTGAAAGCTTGTCACATACCGGACATTGTTCAAATTGCTTTATCTATATTTACATCTTTAAGTTTTGCAGAACGTGATGATGCTGTTTTTACTTCCATTTTGTGGAGGAGAAAATTTAGGTAATACCAATATGCTGAAAATGGCCATATTGTCAAAGCTGCTATACAGATTTGATGTGATTTTAAATAAAATACCAATAACACTCCTTACTAAACTAGAAACAGTCCCAAGCTTCATATGGAACCAGAAGAAACTTAAAATAGCAAAAATAATTCTGGGAAATGAGAGCAAGGCTGGGGGCATCACAATTCCTCATTTGAAGTCATATTACAAAGCCTCAGTGATAAAAAGAGCACGGTACTCGCCAAAAAAATAGACCTGAGAATGAAAGGAACAGAACAGAAAATGCAGAAACAACTCCAAGCACAGTCATGTACCTTATCATTGATAAACACCTTCACTGGAGGAAAGACAGCCTCCTTAATAAATGGTGCCAAGAAAACTGGCTTTCCACAGGCTAAATATTGGACCCAGGCTTCATCTCTCACCATGCACCAAACTAGAATTGAACTGGACAAGATATCTACACCGTAAAACAGAAATACTTAATCTGTTGGAAGAAAGACTAGATAAAATTCTTAAAGGCATAGAGGTAGACAAAGACTTTATGAATGGAACTCCAACTACACAGGAAATATTAGCATCACCAAACAGATCACATCAAATTTAAAAGCTTTGACACAGAAAAAGAAATCACCAAGTGTGAAGAGACAACCCACAGATAGCTGGAAAAAAATTGGCAGCTCTTCCTGAGACAGAGGTCTAAAATCTAGAATGTATAAAAACTCAAAAACAATTAGGCCCCTCCAAATTTAATGACCCAATCCAGAAATAGAGATCTGAAGTGAGTACACAGTTCTCAGATGAAGAAATGCAAACAAATACATTTTTAAAATGTTCAATGTCACCAGGCATTTGAAAAATACAAATTGAAAGAACAGTGAGATTCATACTCCAGAAAGAATGACTGTCATCAAGAAATAAAACCACAAGTGCTGGCAAGGCTGTGGCAAAAATAACTCTTCTCTATTGTTGGTGGGAACATAAATTGGTAAAAACACAATAGAAGTCAGTGTAGACTCCTCCAAAACTAAAATCTAGAGGTTCTATTTGATCCAGTTATTTTCCTTCTAGTTGTCTTCTGGAAAGTGTTAAAAGCATCACACCACAGTGACACAATGCATGTTCATGTTTATGGTAATATAATTTGTGATAGTGGTATTTTGGAAAGAGCCCAAATACCCATCATCAGATGAATGGGTGAAGAAAATGTAGCATTTATATACAATGAAATACTCCTTTACAAGGATAAATTTAGGCAAAGGGATATACCTGAAGGCCACAATTTTAAGTGGAATTAGTCAGACACATACATTTAATATCACATGTTTCTCTTGTGTGAGAAATTCAAAATATAAATAAGGAACAAAATAGGAGCTAGACACTGGGAAGTAGGAAGAACTTGTTCAAATGGGAAAAAGGGCAAGGAAAGATGATAGAAGGTAAGAAGGGAAAGGGGTTCTAGAAGAAGAGTAGCTGGGGAGATAGCTCAGTGGCATAAGTGCCTGTCTGGCAAGCACAAGGTCCTGAGCTCGATTCCTGGTGCCAAATAAATAAATAAATAAATAAATAAATAAATAAATAAATAAACATATCTGGGATGAAATTTTGTTTTTTATATCTTATTTTTTAAGCGCACATTTATTGAACATCAGCAAATGCTATGGAATAGACATAGAGCTCTCATAAGGTGATTTGATAGTACATATTTTACATATGTGTGTTTTATTTTTTAAAGTAAATGAAATAGAAACAAAGTAGAAATGATACAGAATTTTACTAAACAAGTTACCCAATAGAAATATTAACCCCAAGTCTTATGAATAGCAGTTTCTTTGAATGTGAAACCAGTGCATAACTGATATATGATAATATGAACTTAATTTTGAAATATAATTTTATTAGTGAATTGTACTTTTTAGTATAAAGTTCCTATACTTAATTTATAACAAAAAAAGACAGTGCAAGGGAAAAAATGGAAAGAGAGCTTTTGCAAATGGGGAGAGGAATGGGGGAAAAACTTAAGATATATTATGTACTGGTACAAAGTCCTTATGAAGAATGCAATCATTCTGTATGGAAAATAATAAGTAAAGATCCAATTTTAAAACAGAAATGTGATATGTAGAGATGAAGTTACCTTGGGGAAACCAAGGTAACTTTTCTGTCACATACAGGGCAATGCTGTGAATTGTCCCTACTCTCAGAGACAATGCTCTAAGCCATTCTCTGCTGCATGACCACTGAAGCAGACCAAGGGGGCTCATGTAGGTTTGCTGTTTTTCTGCTATAACAGGTTTGTTCTTACGCTCTTACTACCTCCTTTCCTGGGAGGTTTTGGGGATAAACAAGGAAAATGTCCTAGAGTAAGAAGAAATAAGTGTCTCATGTTGAAGAAAGAGGATGGGCAGAACCATCGCAAGTCACAAGGATGCCACTTCTTGAAGCAGCAGAGGTCACTGAGCGCATCATGTGGGGGGAAGTGTATGTTGAGAGGCCACAGAGATAATCATCTTGTGTTTGAAAGCTGATCCAGACAACTCTGGCTATAGCAGGGGGACTGGTTCCTTGTGTTGCGTAGTGTCCAGGAGTGCATGGTTTGCTAAGTTGACCAAATATCCTGTTTGGAAAGTGTCTTTTCATCTTTTGCTTTTTCATGGGCTTCAAGAATGACCTGGAATCTCCTAAGGCTTGGTTTTAGTTTTCCCACTTACAAGCTGTAAGGGTTTTAAGTTATCGTGTGTGTTATCAGCTTGCAATTGTTTAGGCACCAGGTAAATCAGAGTTGCTTTTTTTTTTTTTTTTTTTTTTTTTTTTTTTTTTTTTTTTTCCTGTCAGCAGTTCAAAGTTCTATGCTTCTTTTCTTACTTTAGATTTGTTTATCCCAAAAACTTTCCTCTGTACTCCTTTGGGTCAGCCTTGAGGCTGCATAGTCTGTCTTTTGCTTCAAGGAGCTTATGTGGAGATGGTCATAGCCCTGGGAAACTGAGGCTTCCTCTGGGGTCTACTGCTCACCACGGGAGGTCCTGGGGGACATGGAGGAAATAGCTTCTCCCTTTTTCTCCTTTCTCTGGTGATTTGTCTCCCTATTTTCTTTTCTTTTTTTTTTTTTTTTTTTTTTTTTTTTTTCTTCCTACTTGACTGGTTGATGACTTTATGTGGATCCAGTATTAAATAATTTTCTGATATTGATTTGAAAGTAAACAATAATAGCCCAGACTTGTAGAAGTTCTTCATGTAACAGTCATTTCATTCTTCTGACAATTTTTTGACCCAGTTCTGAATGCCACCTTCATTTTCAATTCAGGAGGTTGAAGCACAAGAAGTTAGTACATGTGCCTGAGGTAAAATGATGATTGGCTTTAGAAACGTGGTTTGGAACCTGACTGTTTGGCTCCACGGGCATCATATTGTTGACATCCAAAGTCTTTGTAATATCAAAGTAGCATTTCAGAGTATGTTAAAACTAACTGTATGTAGTGACAGGGCAGGAATCAAGAGGTAAATCAGGTAGAGCCCATCTCAAATCCTCAGAGCCTTCTTGTAGGAGGAATGTTATTGTGCAGATGAGGAAACTGGGACTCCAACATCAGCTAACCTTCAGATAACTAGGAAGCAGCAGAATCAAGATTTGAACCCAGGCCTGCCATACACCATGTATTCCTTTCACTGTACTTTTCCTAGTACTAAACAGATAGCACAGAATATGGAATACAAGTTTTGCCTCATAATGAAAAGAGCCATCATTAAAACTGATGCGATGAAACCACAAATGAGTAGAGAATGTAAGCATTAGATTGTCTTAGAAATTACTCAAAACCACCTTTCACTGAAAGGTTGGTTAAGCTGTTGTTGACATTCCCATTAAAAATATTTGGAAACAAATTTTGGAATTAGAATGACAGATGCTACTTTCCTAATCCCAAAGGAACAACTAGATTCAATTTTGCTTGAAAGCCTGGGTCAGTGGTGGCGAACTACTGTGGTGCTCCCAATGCCGGTGGTGCCATGTTCACCATCACTGGCCTAGGTGTTGATGCAAACACTGGAAGGCTCTGAAGACATCATGTGCTTCTTCTCTAGCTGAGACCTCTGCCTGGGAAATAACCTCTTTGGCTAGACACTGGCATTTTGCATTTTGCCCTGCCACTTGGATCACAATTGTTTCCATCAAGGGATTTCTCAGAGCTGCAAACAGCTCCTGTATCACGGAGCTTGCACTGATAGGGTATTGTTACTTCCTCAGTAATACGAGCTTGGTAAAGATGTCATTTGCAGTCAGACAGCTAGCTGCAGTTAACAGGAAAAAAAAAATAGCTGCTTATACAGAGCCATAGGCCAAGACAGATGGACAGAGTCAGACACACAGAGAGAAACATACAGAGACACACAGTGGAGAAACCACATTCTCTGCCGTTGCTCTTAAATCTGCAGACTCGCTTCTACCCTGCCTATCATTATCTGACTGGCTTGATGTGTCTTTTCATTGTCAGTGAATCTGTCTCACCCATATCTCGTCTTACTTCTTTTGTAAAGAGAAGCGAGACTTCAGAGGCACTAAGTCCTCCAGCCCACTGTTTAAAGATAAAGAAATGAATAATAAGAATAGGTAATAACTAGGTGCATTCTGTGGATATACTAAGCTATGCATTTTATATTTATTCCATACAGTAGCCCAGTGGGGAAGCCTCATATTGCAGGTGATTAAACTAAGCCTTAGGTGACTCAGTGGAAATCCAGCTCTGGCTTCATGGTCCCCTTGGCCTGTATCCCTACCCTGCAGCTCCCTGGCTCTCTGTGACTCTGGACTGTGTACAAGCCTTTGTTAAGATGAGAAGAAATGTTTCAAAATCTTTTTGAGTTTAGTAGCATTTGGATCAACAAAGGAGGGAACATTAGGCACAATGTATTTTCTCTATAACTATAGGAGAATTCTCAAATATGATTTTAATTTTCACACTAACTTAAATACAAAGCCCATAACTCACCACACACATTTTCCTGCTTACTTAATTGGAAAATTTTCTTTAGAAAAAGACATGTATCTATGTATGTAAGCAGGATGCTTTCAAAATCTGTACTGTGCATTTCTGCCTCTCTACAGAAAGAAGCAGTTAATGATTTAATGTGTTCTGTCTATTT
>PVKN010008622.1:0-24862 GCA_004027915.1 Capromys pilorides | reverse complement strand
CTAGAGAAGTGTGATTGTTACTGTGACTATACTTGGCCATATGATTCAGAGCACTCTGAGAGACCCTGCATCACCCACATGGTCCTGACTTTCAGTGCATGCAGAATGGTGTCAGAAAGGCTTCCACCAAGATTTCAGAATGCCTGGAGGCCAAGCAGTGTTTCCCTGAGGGGGCAGTGTGTGAAGCTGTGAGTGTGAAGCTAAAAGTGCAGTGGAGACCCCAGAAGGTTGGAGAATCCAGGAAGTTGGATTGTCTGAGGAAAACCACCAGGAGGGAGCAAAAAAAGGCTCAAGAGATGAGCTGCAGCCACCAGAAGTGAAGGAGCGCCAAGAAATCCACGGCCTCTGGAGTCCACATCTAGCCACAGATCACCTCACATGAACTGCAGGACTTAACGTTTCTCTGCTGGAATTTGGACTCTCTTTGGTCCCATTCCTTTGTATCCTCTGGTTTGTAACTTTTGGAATGGAAATGTCTATCTTGGGCCATTTTGGAGTCTTAATTTTTTTTTAATCTATACAGGGCCTCACAGTTAAAAGTTTGCCTTACATCTTGGAGGAGATTTTGGACTTGGACTTTTCAGCAATGCTGAAACTGTTAGGAATTTGGCAACTCTTAGAAATAGACTAAATACCTTTTGCATCGAGGGATGTGCATGAGTCTTTGGGAGCCATGAGCAGAATGTTTTGGCCTATGTTTAGATGTCCCTCCAAAGCCTCATGCAGCCATAGGTGTTTTGTTTTGTTATCTGAGATGGCTGAATGTAGTACGTGCGACTGGTTTGTCATGCAATGTGGGATTAAGGGTGGGGGAATGCTGGGTCAGTTCACTGACTGGATTGGTACAGTGCTAATCACAACAGACTGGATACAGTGTAAGGGGCAGAGAGAGGCCATCTCTCCTTCCCTTACTGTTTTTGCTGTCTTTCACTGCTCTGTACCGCCCTGTCTTGGAGCCAGCCAATTATGGGCTGAAACCTCTACCAACTCTCAGCTAAATAAAACTTTCCTCCCTTAACTTTGGGTGTTGAGTATTTTGTCTTAGCAATGAAAGAAAAGTGATTAAGACAATAAATAGTCTTCCAGCACTGGCCTATGCCTAGCACAGATGAGGTACTGGGTTCAACCCCCAGGAAAGTGGGGAAAATGTCTTCAGAGAAAACAGTAAAGTGACATCTTAGAAATGGAGAGTGTAGTGGTTGATATGTTGTGTCAACTTGGCTGGATGACTCAGCAGCCTGGCTCCCTGTTGGTGGGAGTCCCGCCCCGGGGTACAATTGATTCCTCCCTGGAGCAGGATCAGGGCCTGCCTAGGATATGATTGGTTCCTCCCTACAGCAGGATCAAGGGTCCATGCTGGGATATGATTGGAGCACAGAGACTTTCTAAAGGGCTGAGGAAGGAGTCAAGACGTCACTTCCTCGGAGAAGCTTCAGTCTTCACTGTCGGCCTGGACTTCATCGTCTGGCTTGCAGCACAGACTCTTCAGTCTCCAGCTTGGATCTTTCACCATCCATCGCAGACTCTTCAGCGTCCATCACAGACACTTCAGTCTTCTATCTCAGACTCATCAGCCAATGGATAGAGACTTACACGGAGCACTGCAGTGAGTTTCAGACCTCGGGACTGAATTCTCCAGTCCGGAGTGTGCAGACGCCCTCTGCACGCTTCCTCATCTAACTCTGTGGCTGACTATTGTAAGCCAATCTTATAACTCCTTATATTTTGTGTTAATATCCGTTCCTTATATTTTTCTGTTCCTCTAAGTAAAATCCTTACTAATACAGAGAGCAGACCTCAACCCTAGAAAACAAGATCTTAATCTTGGACTTCTCAACCTCCTGAACTGTGAGAAATATGTTATTGCTCTACAAGTTAGCCAGCCTAAGATGTGGGGAGACACATAGAACACTCTGTTCATAGTACAATGGTGTCATTGTGCATTTGTCTAAACCAACAGAATATACAATGCCCAGTGCAAAGCCTAATATATACATGCTGGTCTCTCAGCGATATGTATGTGTCAGTGTAGGGTCATCCACTGTAACAAACATCCCTTTCTAGTGGGAAATTCTGATAATAGAAGATCTGCACATGTGTTGGAGGGGAGGGGAGCACTGAGGAATATCTGGATCTTTTGATCAGTTTTGTTATGAATTCTAAGTCCTTCTGAAAAAGTCAAATTAAAAAAATAAACCCAAGGCTAGCCAAATAGCTCAGTGGATTAAAGTGCCTGCAAGCAGGCACAGGGGTTGGGGGTTCGATCCCCAGGCCTGCCGTGCTGGCCCCGCCCCTGGGGCACGCTGAGATGCAACTGAGACTGGGCATGGTGGTGTGCACCTGCAACCCCAGCTCTTGGGAGGCTGTAAACAGGCAGATCACTGTAAGTCTGATCTAGTAGTGAGACCCTGAACACCCTGTAGATCCTTCCCTAAAATATAAAATAAATAAATAAACCCAAATAGTATAATCCTTATCTTTAAAGATGTCTCACCAGATGCCCAAAGAAGTGACCAAGGTCGCACAGCAAGGTGACTGGCAAAGCTGGGCTAGCAGGTAGCCTCTGATCCTGGACTCTTTGGCCCTAAAAGAGAGAGCTGCTGCTCTGTGGCTGTGGCTGATGTTCCTGAGCAGAAAGCCTGCTTGGAATGAGAGGGGATCCCAGGGCAGGGACTTGGTTTCCTCCAATTCCCACATTGTTTCTGTCTCCCTCTCTGCCTTAGCCTCACTGTGGTGTCACCTCTGATACTGATAGTTTCTTAGAAAAACTCAGAAGGTGACCCTATATCATGCCACAGCTAAAGAGCCCTGTCTTAGTGTCTCAGAGTCCCAGGAGTTTGTCCATGGAAGATAGGAACCACATAGAGCTCAAGGTCTTTAGAGAGGGTAGGAAGCCCAGCGCATGTTCATAGCACACTTGGTAATGACTGCTGGTTTGGTGTACAATGAATACATATTACAGAATTATCACAGGGTAGATTTATTGGAAGTAGGAAGTAACTGAGTTTTATGAAAAATAATTACCACCATCAAGCTGATATAATTACTCACACTGGTTTGCCAGCAGTACTATCCAATTTTATTTATAGGCATTTTTTTCTAATCTGGTTTAAACTGCACACAGAGAATAATTATCACATTTTTAATTTCTTTCTGGACTGTCCCTCTGCTGCCCTGGCTGGGCTTGGAGGGGGCTGTGTGTGGTGTTGTCTTGGCTGACTCTGGATGCTGAAGCAGCTGTTGTCCCAGAAGGGGGGCGGCCTGGGTACCTCTTGCACTTCTACATGGAAAAGGGGATAGCCAGGGTCATTATGAGTACATGGTCTAAGGGAGAAATTCATTAAAAAGATTTTGCCAGGAAAAACAGGGGTGACAGAATAAAAGAAAAGGAATCTTAGAGTTATAGGAACCTGTGTTCTAATCTGAATTCTACCACTCATTACCCAGCTTCCCTTAACTGTGTGGGAGATATGGATTCTATAAAGAGGGGTCTCTAAGTTGGAGAGATGTTGAGATAGTTACCCAGGATAGTGTAAGTCAGCCAGCTCTGAGTCTGGCACCAGCTGGAAGCCTAAAAACATATTCTCGGGAAGTGGAAGATGGGGTCAGGAGACTTCAACCTCTGTAAGCACTGGGGTAGATTAAGAAGGCTGCAAGGGAGACAGCTTGGAGCGGCGCCTAGTTGGGGTGACCACGTTGTGCCCGTAGCTGTGACTTCTAGTTTGTGGCTGAAAGGGTTGCAGTGGACACCTGACCCAAGGGCAGCCTATGTGGGCAAAAAAAGCTTTTTTCACATGACTTAGCCCAAAGTCAATCCTAACCATGCAGAGGAGAGATTAGCCGCGCCACCTAAATTCTCTCTCTGAAGGCCCACGAGAGACAGGAGAAGCAGGTATTGAGGAAGCGGAAGCACACACTGCTGCGGACATGCACACAGGGAACTCAGCTCTTACTAAGGGGAGGGCTCAGCACTGGCACCAAGTACAGTGACGTCTGGCCCATGAAGGGTCTCTCGGACCCTGAGTGTCCTTCCAAGTACAGAACTGTCACCCAGGCTCCCAGGGTCAGGTTACAGGGCCGGCCCAGCAGCCTGCCGTGTTTGTGTTTGTGTTTGCGTCTCCTGTGATTCTTGCCTACCTCATTGTTTCTTGGATTCCAACAAGAACGCTTGTGACCCGAGATGACCCATGTGGATCTCTGTCCCTCATAACAGAAGCCAAATGCCCCAACCACACTCACCAGCAGGCCACACAACAGGACACAGGTTCCTAGAACAGCCCAGGCTGCTCACTGAAATTTCCAGCTGAGGTTAGAAACCAGGCCACAAGGCCCTCAGTTTGTGGGGAGGAAAGAGGAAGGTGGAGCCCAGGAGTGTGGTTTTGCACCAGAGCTGAGTGGCTGCGGGATGCCTCATCTGCCAGAGATGTTGCTCCACTCAACTGCACACACACACACCGTCACTAGCGGCGCCTCCCCAGCACACCACACAGGGTAACAGTGGCCTCCCTGTGTCCCAGATACTCACGGGCTGCGTGACCACAGGACATCTGTTTGTCAGGGATGTGTCATTTCAGGTGTGTGTGTGCATGTGGGGACCCCAGTTCCAATAGGTCTAGGAGGTTCCAAAGCCTGGGGTCCCAGTCACGTGGTTCCATTTTCTACTCTAGTGAGTGGTCGGGACACCAGCTGACAGCCCAGTGGTACCCACTGAACCTTCCAGGTCTCCCCAAGGCAGTGCTCACTGCCTTGAAACTTTGTGCTCTTCTAGCAACTGGAAGTTGTCACTTCCAGCCTTCAGCTCAACAAATGCTCTGAACTTTTACTGCGTTAGAAAATATAGCCTTGGCCAGGGATATAGCTCAGTGGTCTAAGTGCCTGCTTAGCAAGTACAAGGTCCTGAGCTTGATCCCTGGTACCACCAAAAAAAGAAAAGAAAAAAGGAAGAAAGAGAGAAAGAAAATAGGGCCTTGAGCATCTAAACCTTCTACCTACATTATTTTGTTTCAGGGTTTTACTAGAGGAACAGAAAATACAAGGAACAGATATAACACAAGATGTGCCAGTCCCAGAGCAGATGGGGAAGTGTGCTGAGAGCGTCTGCACACTGCCCTCTGAAGGATTCAGTCCCAAAGCTTTTATACTCACTGCAGTGTTCCATCCCTACCGGTCTCTACTGGTCTTAACCAGTTTCTACTGGTTCCTAACAGCCATTGTCACTGAAAAGGAAGGCAGAAGAATCTGCTACGGAAAGCTGAAGGGTCCAAAGTAGAGGCTGATGAGCCTGTGCAGGAAGCCAGGAGATAAAATCCAAACTGAGTTATTCTGGGGCAGGACCCTCATGGCTCACAGTGTGAAACAGCCAGATAATGTAGACAAATTGATAAAATGTATCGACCACCATCATCATGCCAAGTTGACACAATGTACTGATAAAATGTGTGGACCACTACACTCCCTGTCCTTCCTTAAGACAGGATCTCACTATACAGTTCAGGCCAGCCTTAAATCACCACACAGCCCAGGCTGGCCTGGAATCTTGATGACCCTCCTGCCTCAGCTCTCTGCTGGGTATCCCTCCTCCTTTCCCACTCCCTGGAGAACTGTCCCAGAGCTGTGGATCCTGGCTATCACTGCATTTCCTTCTCCTTCAGTGCAGTCATAAAGGCCTACAATTCTGGGGCTTGTTTCCAAATTCCTGATAGATATTAATCTTTGGCACTGGGAATAGAAAATGGGAATTCTTAGGAAATTACCAGAATAATTTATTTTGAAAACACTTTCCCACATTCCTCATGCTCAGTATTCATTACCATAATACCCATAAATCTTTCATTAATAAATACATATTAGGTTTGGTAGCATTCACACTCTCCTAGTACTTGTCAAGACTGACGCTGCAACACACATTGCAGACACCAACCGGAAGCTACCTGTGAACAGGGCGGGAGGAACCTGAACAAGGGTAAGGGCATCTCCTCGGATCATCTGGAAATTGTCAGTTTAAGAACTTCACTTCCAAAACTTGCTCAGTCTCCGAATCCCACTCATGCAATCTGTGTGATATTTATGGCATACATAAAGATACAAAGTGGGGGTTTTTGTATCACGGATTGAACTCAGGACCTTGCCCTTGTCAGGCAGGTGCTTATGCTATTGAGTTATCTCTGAAGACAGGATTGTTGATTGTGTGTGAGGAGCAGTGGCTTCATGTCAGTGACAAAAAGCAAAGCACAAGCCAATCACAGGTTATTCATAACAAGGCCACGAGGCAGGCTGGCAGTGGCCACCTCTCTCCTATCCACTCTTGTCCCAGTTCCCAGAAATCTTGACCCAAACTTTTAGCTTCAAGTGACCGTGTTCCTGCCCTTGCTTTGGACTCACCTTTCTTTCACCAGTGATATCTTCAAAGCTTACAGCATTCTGGTACATCTTTTCTGTTTTCTCAATTTCTGAATTTTTCTTTGTGTTTGGAATTTGGAAGATAATTTTCCCATGGAATTCAGGAGAGAAATTCCTGTGCTGGAACACTAATATAAGCTATGGGCTGGTACTGAAGTTGTGATGAAGGGGATAGTTTGGGGACTTGGAATCTTTCTGTGTCATTTTGTACAAACTGCTTAAGGTCTCTGAGCCTCGGTTTTCTGTTCAATAATCTTACCTCATTGTGTTGAGGTAAATGTGTTGTTTTGAGTTTGTAAAATTTGTAGCACAGTCCCTGGTACTATATGTATAATTACAAAGCCAGATAAAGAAATACATGATCTAGCACTATCCAAGAATAATTACGGGAGAGGCAGGTGGAAGTCTAAATTTTCTAGTAGTTACATTAAAGAGAGTAGGTAGTGCTGCTGGGACCAGTGGCAGGGGTGGGGCCGCAGCTGCTGAGCCTCTGGAGCCCTGAGCCCTCCGAACCAAAGAAGAGAGCGCGGGCTGGTCAGCATGTCACGCTACGGGTGGTACGGAAGATACACGGAGGTGTATGTTGGTCACCTGGGAACAGGCGCCGGCGAAGGAGAGTTAGGAAGGGCTTTCAGTTATTATGGTCCCTTAAGAACTGTGCGGATCGCAAGAAATCCCCCAGGATTTGCCTTTGTGGAATATGAAGATCCTAGAGGTGCTGAAGTTGCAGTATAAGGACTGCGGTTCCCGAGTGAGGGTTGAATTATCAACGGGTACGCCTCAGAGACCTCGAGTTGCCAGAACACCTGCCCATCGTCCCTTTGAGCCCAATAATAGATGCTATGAGTGTGGCGAAAAGGGACATTATGCTCATGATTGTCCTCACTATAAAAGGAGAAGCAGCAGCAGCTCACGGTCTAGACCACATTCTCGATACAGAGGAAGGCGATATTCTCGCCCCCGCAACAGGAGCGGAGGGTAGAGGTCAAGATCGGGACCGCCCCGACGATCAAGGTCTGTGTCACTCCGTGGATCAAGATGGCCTCTCTCAGAAGATCTAGATCTGGTTTGATAGAAGGATGGAGACCCGGTGCAGGTCAAGATCAAGACCTAAGTCTCTTTCATGACCAAGAAGCAGCCGGTGAAAGTCCAGATCTCCACCGCTGAAAAGAAGTCGTTCCCCATCCGGAAGTCCACGCAGCAGTGCAGGTTTTGAAAGAATGGACGGAAGTTCTCAAGTTCATCCTTTAGGGAAAAGTCGTTTGTTTACATTATTATAAGGGATTTGTGATGTTCATAAAGTATAACTTAGAAAGGATATTTCAACCATCTAATCAAAATGAATCTGGATTATTACTCTGTAAATTCATGTCAGTAAAATAAAATAAATTTTTATTGAATGTATTAACATCACATGGCCTAAAAATGTGGGGTTTTATTTGGCACATTTAAATAAAAAGTTTCTAATAAGTTGATTAAGTGACTTTTAATAATACATTTAACTCAATTTGTCCAAAATGCATGTATCATCATTTCATAAGCACTCAACATAAGCAAATGCATGAGATATTTTATGCTTTGGTACCAAATCATCAAAATCCAGTATGCATTTTGCACTGGAAGCACATCTAATTTGGATTCTGCATTATCACTGGAAGCAGTGGATCTGCATTAATATTTCATGAAATTTGTGGAGATTCACATGCTCGAGTTATTTCAAGAATACTAAAACATTTCCCAGTAACAGTACTGAAAGCTATTCTTGTGTAATACTCATGATTATAATTTGTTCTAAAGAATCAATTTGAAGCAAAAATATACTAATTGCAGAATTACTTCTATTCAAGTTAGGTAAATTGGCTTGAACTCCTGGGTCAACTTAATATTATTAGCCTAGAATTCAAACATCTTGCATGAATTGAAAAAGAGCTCCAAATTTGTCAGTATTAACCAAATGTACATCAAATTTTCTTGCTGTTACAATAAATTTGCGCATGTTGTTATTTCTATGAAAATCTTCTGCATTATAAAATCACTATTATGGGTTTTTATGATGAAAAGTTTCAGTCTCATTACCGACCACCTCACTTGCCGGGCAAGCATCCGGCTCATTTGTGCCACAAGGTGATGAAACCATCTTTTCTCTGTAGTTGTTTAATAGTTAGCAAGCATTCCTTTTGCTTCAAGAGAACCTAAATCAGAGTTAGTACAATAAACCTCTGCAAAAATCAACTTGCCTTCAACCATCGAGCTCTGGCAAACAATGTAAAATCATTAAATTTCTTGTCTTTTTCTAACATTTCCATAAACTGGCAATAATTCATATATTTGCATTGCATACCCAATGAGTAAAACAACTATATTTGTGGCACTATGGGGTCTTGTTTATAAATCTAAGGAAAAAAATATTTTTATTTATTTTTTTATTTTTTTTGAGACAGGGTCTTGCCCTGTAGTCCAGGCTGGTCTTGAATGCACTGTGTAGCCCAGGTTGGGCTACACATTACTTTCTGGTAGTTGTATTAAAGAAAGTAATAAGTTGATTAAAGGAATTTTAATAATGCACTTAACTCAATTTGTCCAAAGTGCATGTATCATCATTTCATAAGCACCTGATACAAGAATTCGTGTGATTCTCCTGCCTCAGCCTCCTAAGTATTGGGATTATGGGTGTGCACAACCATGCTCAGCAAAAAAAAAAAAATTCATTAAAGAAGACATCAGCTTCTTGTTTTCACATTGCAATCTCAGTCAAAACCTAGATATTTAATCTAACATATTTGGGCTAAATCATCATGATAAAAACTAACTTTTTATGTTTCATAGTTAAATATTTTATTTCTGTGAAGTTATTAATGATAGTTCTTTTATAAACTGTTTTGTTCTCCTTGTGTAGTCGCTGCCACCCAAGTTATTTTTTCCTCCCTCTGGACTTGTACACATTAGGATCTTTTTTTTAAAAATGCACTACTATAGGGTCTACAGGATCTCACTACACAGATTAGACTCATAGTGACCTTCCTGTTTTTAGCCTCTCAAGCTGAAAAACCTCGGGTTATAAGTGTGCACCACCATGCTCAGTCTCGCATTAGGATCTTCTTGCCAGTGGCTGGTGTCTCTCCATCTGCTATTTAAAAGGGACCTTAATGATCGTTAGGTGTGAATGGGTCATATTTCATGTGTTAGAAACAAACATATGTTGATGGTATTGGAGTCAGGCCCTTTGGAAGATGATTTTACATACATAAGGTCACCCGCATGATGGAACTTGTGGCTTTAGGAGAAGGACAGACTTGAGGTGACCGCATGCCTGCGGTCTCACCATGTGACACCCACTGTTATGTCACAATGCAGTATGCGAGGCCCTCACCAGCTGCCAGCACCACACTCGAGGGCTTTCTAGCCTCTAGAACCATCAGCTAAACAACCTATATCCTAGCTGGGCATAGTGGTGCACAGCTATAACCCTGCCACTCTGGGAGGCTGAGGCAGGAAGATTGCAAGTGAGAGCCCACCCTGGGCACTGACCTGGTGAGATGCAGTCTCAAAATTTAAAAAAAATATTTTAAAAAAACTTTTAAAGAGCCAGGTGTGGTGGCACATGCCTGTAATCCTAGCACTTGGGAGGCTGAGGCAGGAGGATCAGTGCAAGTTCAAAATCAGCCTGAGCTACAAAAGTGAGCTCAAGGACAGCCTGAACTGCATAGTGAGACCCTGTCTCAAAAAGACCAAAAAAAAAAAAAAAAAAAAATTAAAGAACTAAAAATGTATCTCAGTGCAAAGGCCCTGGGTTCAGTTCCTAGTGAAAGAAAGGAAGAAAGAAAGAAAGAAAGAAAAAGAAAGAAAGAAAGAAAGAAAGAAAAGAAAAGAAACAAAGAAAGAAAGAAAGACCAAACCTCTATCTTTATAAATTACCTAGCCTGTGATGTCTAGTTATGATAACAGAAAATAGACCAAGAAAACAACTACCTAGGAGCTCTGGAAACAGGGGCCTCATCAACTGTTTTTTTTTTTTTTTTTTTTTTCACTATAGGGTGATCGGACAAGAGACACCTAATATCCTAGATTTTGATTGTTCCCTGGGCTGCTGTTTAGCTGCTGCTGAGAATACTCTTATCTCCTCCTTGAAGGCTATAACCTTCAGGTTTCCAGAATTTAGAAGCTGGTGACCTCAGCACACAGTCTGCGAGCTTCTCTTTTCTTGGTTTGTTTTCTGGATGATAACCTTACCATTCATACCACCTATTCTCCTTCATATCAGGGACTTGTGCATGCCAGGTATATTAGTCACTTCCTGCCACTGGGACAAAATACCCAATGCCTGCCACTTCAAGGCGGAAAGGCTGATGTTGGCTCACAGTTAGAGTCCATGCTTGCTGGCTCCAAGGAGCAAGAGCCAGCGGAGAAGGAAAGAGCGGAGGAAAGCGCTTGACCCGTGGCAGCCAGGGGCAAGAGTACACCCTTCCAGGACATTCCCCCAGCAACCACTTCCAACCCATCCCCACCTCCGCATAGCACATTCAGAGCTCATCTGTCCATGGGTGAATCATGGACAAGCACAGAGCCTCCATGACCCAGTCCCTTCCACATCCTTGAGACCTCAGTGGACACTCCAGATCCGAGCCATCCACTAGGCCCACGCCCTGCTGCAGAGGCTGAGCCTGGGCCCCTGCTTTATTGTCCATGGAGATGCAGCCTGCAAGGGCAGCACCACTGCGTGGAGGAGAGGCTGGGCTTACCTTTTAACCAGTCCTCATCTTTTAGCCCCCAGTGCCTGCACTGCCAGAGGCGCACAATGCCATGGATTCTTGAACCTTTGGGGAGTCCAACCTAAGACCGTGACATTCCTTGGCTGTCGCAGAAGTCACTTTTCTTGGTTCATGCCACTCACGCTTTGCAAATGCTGACGAGGGTTACTCGCTTCCCACTTGCTCTGTTCTTATGCCACTAGGCTTTCTATTTGATTTCTTTCCATTGTTTGCGATATTTACGAATGGAGAGGAGATCAATGCGTCCATTCAAGACACCATTTTATCTTTAAGTTTTGATTTTTTTTTATTAAGAAAAAATTCAACAAATAATGCTTCCAAGTAGCCAGCTGTCGTGTTGCATTTAGAACAATACTTGGTTCGCAAGGCCATATTTCACAATCTTCAGAAACTCATTTTTATGGAAAGCAAGCTGACCCTTGAGGTGACAGAAGCCATTTGCCATCAGGCGTGACTGCAGGCCTGCTCTTAGGACAAAATTTCAGATTTTTACCTTTTTAAGATATATATTCCCATGGGCTTGCTATCTAGATGAAGAAGCAGCAATTATCTCAGAAATATAACCGGACATTGGCTGTTGACCTTCTGGGGCTGCTGACCCTGCATGGGCTCCCCAACAGGCTGGTGTAAGATTGCTGGCTTTAGGAACAGCTAGTGGGGCTCAGCAGCAAAAGCGCCTGTCTGGCAAGTGCTGGTACAAAAAAAAAGAAAAGAAAAAAGCAAGGAGTGGGTAGTGGGATTGACCAGGCATCTGGTGGAACACATTTCCCTTAATTCTTCTTTTTGTTGATCTTGTTTGTTTTGCAGTGCTAGGGATCAAATCCGGGGCTTCATGCGTGTTAGGATACGCTCTACCACGGAGCCACATTCTAAGCCAGCCCCTGCTGGGAGATTTTTTGGGGGATGATTTCTTGCTTCTAAAAGACATGTACAAAAAGAGACACTTCCTTGGCACCCCCTGGTTGCTTTCATGGCTGGATGTTACCTTCGGGACTGCCGTAGCCACCTGGCAGGTGGCTTCGTTTCTAAACAAAGCTGTGGACAGCAAGAAGGGGCGCGGGAAACTGGAGGCCTCGGTGCCTTCGCTGACTGATCCGGGTGTGGGCTTTCCCTTCCTCTCCACTCCCAGTTACGGGAAACGCTAGCTGTCCTTGCGCTGAAGCCAGTCTGAGCCAGGCTCTTCATTATTTGCCTCTGAGACATCGTAACTCCACACACTGCCAGTACACGGCCACATCCTTAGACAGGAAATAGTGATTTTTCAAAAATTATGCAGAACTTACAGTAGATCGTAAGAATAGGCTCAAGAACAATGAGTCTAATACATATGCAGACATCAATAAACACACTGCTTGGATTTGGGGGGCTCCATTCCACTGTTCTATACCCCTCGTCCCATCAAACAAAATTCTGCAATTTTTCCCATTTACTTTGTCCTAGTACAAAGGAGCTAATTCATTAATTGCCATGAAATAAACTTTCAGAAGTAATTGTAATAGATGATGCTATTATTTTTTAAAGGAACTGGTATGCATTCTTTGGAGGTTCTTCTTTAAAGAAGGTTTATACTTTAAGGGACAGCGATATAGCTCAGTGGACTAAGCTCTTGCTTAGGTTAGTGCAGGGGCCAGGGTTGGATCCCTGGCACCACATGCCACACTGGCCCCACCCCTAGGCACATTGAGCCAGCGATAAAGTCCAGGCATGGTGGCACAAGCCTGTAATCCCAGCACTAGGGAAGCAGAAATCAGGAGGATCACTACAAGTCCAAGCTGTGTAGTGAGACCCTGAACACACACATACAAAAATATTTGTACTTTAAATTACTCCAAAAATTGTTATTCAAGCTTCAAGGCTAGACCTTTCCCCCAAGAGAGAATTTTTTTTTCATCTCTTATAGTAAGCAGCTTCAGCAGAAAATATTTGATGCCAGGGTGATGTATACTGGGGTCAAAAAGTAAGTGAGCAAATGTTTTGCACTCTATACTTTATTGCATAATGGTTGAGAATGTAAGTTCTGATGGCCGAGAGATTGGGTTCAAGTACTAGCTTGACCGCTCGCCAGCTGTGTGGCTGTAGACCAGTTACTGAACCTCTCTGTGTTTCCAATGAACTATCTGTACCATGAGCGTGACAGGAATGCCAACCTCACTGCTCAATGAGAAGACTAAACAATGAAATAAAGAGCACTGTCCCCAGCGTGCACTTTGGTCCTCTCTAGGCCCTTCAGCTTTGTCCCCTGACATGCACTTTCAGTCACTCCCAGCTCATCCGTTCGTCCTTCCTCTGCAGAAGTTCGCAACTTCCATCGCAGACCCCTGCCCGCTCCAGGGCCACCTCCTGCCCGCTCCAAGTAACACAGCTCCACCCGTTTCTGCTCAAAGCGGCTCTGGTGCCAGTCACACAGGCAATCCTAGATGATGGTGTGAGGGGGAAGCGGATCTTTTCTTAACTTTAGGAGTTGGGTAGGAAGGCTGGCAACATGGGAGGGCTAAGAAGTCCTTAACACTCTCTGCTGGGGGAAGCTCTAAGCCCTGACCACGGACAGGAGCTAAGACACATGCATCACCAGCCACACCACTCAGCCCAGGAATATGGACCTTGCAAGAAGGGAAGGGAGGCCTCTGGAAGCAGAGAGGAAAGAGAAACTCTCAGTACTTAGCAGAGTGTACGGCACCAAGCCCTGGCCAAAGACGTGGAAGTTGGGCAGGTAGCAGTAGAGAGCTATAAGAAAGTGTGTCCAGGGTGTGTGGTACCACAAACCTTAATCCCAGCAGTCTGGGAGGCTGAGGCAGGAGGACCACAAATTCTAGTCCAGCCCAGGTAACTTAGTGACTTACCAAGATTCTGTCTCAAGATGAAAGTTAAAGGGTGAAGAATGCAGCTCCGTGTGAAGGTCCTGGGTTCAGTCCCTGGTACCAAGAGAAAGGGAAAACGTGTCAGCTGGTTTTCCATCACTGTGACAAATACCTGAAATCATTTAGAGATAGGAAAGGTTTATTTTGGCTTGCGGTTTCAGTTTCCACTTCCTGGTCACTCGGCCCTGTTGCTTTAGTCTGTGGTGAAGCTAGTACGCAACGGCGGGAGGATGTGGAGGAGGAAAGCCACTTGTCTCCTAGTGGCCCGGAAGCAGAGAGAGGAAGGCCAGGGTCCCCAAGTGCCCTTTGAGGCCACGCCCCCGTGATGTCAGTTCCTCTCACGCTGTACTTCTGGAGCTGGCCACTCCACGGCACCACGGACTGGCAACCGAGCCATGAGTGTGTGGGCCTTAGGGAGACATTTAAAACCCGAGCCGCAGGCATGGGGCAGGAGCAAAGCCCCCACACCCCCTTCTTGTAGACTATGACAGAGCCAGTGGGCACTGTGTGTGCAGGATCTGCCCGTCAGTCACACCTCCACCGTTTCCTGCTTTCAGGGCTGGGCTTTTCCCGCACCGTAGACCACACCCTCTGCACTTAGCCTGGCTCGCTGGGCTTCGCACCTCCGCCTCTCTCGCTAGCCATCTGTAGGTGCTCACCCTCAGTGTAGGCGTGGACTCCTCTGGTTCCCGGCTCTGCGAGCTGCCCTTCCCTGGGCTCTTCTCTGCTTCCTTCCTGCCTAGGAGGAGTGAAGCGGAGCCTGGTCGTCCTCCAGGCGCAGCTCAGGGACGGCCTCCTAGCAGAAGAATGAGAGGAAGCGAGCCTGAGGGAACGCTCCTCCTCCGTGTACCACCCCCGTCCCTTATTTAACCGTCCACCATTGCGGCAAGGTGGTCACATGTGCACTGTGGCGCCAGCCCCAGTGGGGAGCTTCTTGTCTCCCCTAAGTGTCAACCATGCCACTCCTGAGGTGCCCATCTGCAGCGCTCAGACCACCTTGGGGTCCCCTGTCCCTGCGGGATTTGGCCATTTGGGGAGCCCAGCCAGCCGCTTCCTGAGGATGTGCTCTGGTGACTCAGGAGAATAATCCAGATCTACTTGCCAAAATCGAAAAATAGCAGCAACATTTTAATTGTCTCCCAGGAGTGGTGGATGTCACCGGCTCCAGGGGCAGCGAAGGGGCCACCCAGCTGCATCCTACACATGGCCTCCCTTCCTTGCAGGTGGGGGATGGTGGGCAGCGTGAGCCAAGGTGTGAAGGAAAGGCGACGCTGTTTTATCATAATCAGAGACTGGCAGGCACGCCGCCAGGACCCTCAGCCTGGGAACTCGGGTGTCCAGAGTGAGGGCCCTGTGCTGTGCAACCCCCAAGTCTCCCTGCTGAGCAGCAGCTCCAGGACCCTTGGCCCAGCAGAGCCCAGGGCCACTCCCGAGGCCTGGCTGGCCCCGGCTGAACGAGTTGCATTCCAGAGCTACTGCATGGGCCATGGGGGGAGGGCTTCTTTCCTCTTCTCTCTCCCTGGCTGAAGCCAAAGCCCTCCTTCCACCCAGATCTCTGCCCGTTTAACCTCTCTTGTTTGCCGATTATTTTTAATCATAGGAAAATCAGATCAAGAGTTGGGATTTCTAGGAAAAGAGGTCCCAGCCACATCTCCATCCATGTCCAGGTCATCTCACAAGACATCAGGGTATGCAAGGATGGCTGGAAGAGCCACTGTGATGGGGACCAGGACGCTATGCTAGTGGCCTCTTCCAGGTCAGCACTTCCAGGGTCAAGCCCCACATCTCTTGCTCCTCCTGGGCCCCTGTGCGAGTCTCAGACTCAGTCCTCACTGTGCTAGCTGACACTCCCCACACAAACCCACTCTTCCTTGTGTTCTCTCAACCTCCATGGACCACAGAGACCGCGCACATTTTCCCTTCCTCCCAGGGCACCACACCCAACACTCACAACTTAGAGGATGAGAATTTATTTTGTCTCATGGCTTGTAGCAAATTGAGCCCAAGGCAGGAAGGGTACGGAGGAAGGGTCTGACGGAAGCCAACTGTTCACGCTGCAGAGTCCAGGAGATGGAGAGCACAGGAGACGCACCCTTCCGGGTCCTGCTGCTAGTGCCTCTCCTGACCCCACCTCCTAAGAGCACGGCAGCTTGAACCAATGAGTGTGCACCCCTGAGATCCAAGTGTCTTCCAAAAGCCCCAGTTCTGAACACAAGCTTTGGGGGACCTTCTAGATGTAATGCATCCACTTGCTTTATCTTCATCTTATCTTTTCTCTTTTTCTTCCTGGCCTCTGAACCCTTCTATTTGGAGGGAATTCTAGTGAGTAGGAGTCTGGAGGAGGCCGGACAGTCTCCTTGACCCTGGTGATGGTACAGGGCACATGAGATGGATGTGGATGTTCAGACTATGTCAGTGGTGGCGTAAAGTCTGGAGCTTATCCACAGCAGTGTGGAGGTATCACGTACCCTCGACATAGGGATACTTTGGCTGTTGTTGGGGTTCACCTGTCCCAGCCTCTCATGGTTCCTGTGTCCTGTGTTTGGTTCTCCAGCCTTACCATGAGTCTGGTGAACTCTAGGAATTAATCACTAAATCTGTTCCTTTCCTGGAGATCCAGTCACCTTCTGTTGCTTGCAGCTAGGTGCTGGCAGATGCCTTGTCTCTGCTCCAGCCATGAGGTCAACATGAGGGAAATTCTTCGTGACGCACACCACTTGGCACTGAGGTCCTGTAGTCCTGCCCTCGTGTCACCTCTGTCACCCCACTGCTGTCCCAAGCCTCATTACCCTTACCTACTTCTGTTGTCCCCAATTTGGTGGATCCTTGGGCCTCTAGGCTCTTTTTAATGAAGATCACCTCTTTCTGTCAAACCTCAAGGCCTAAGATCAGGCTGCACTGAGAATCTGGGGCAGAGGAGGAAAAAGACAAATCAAAAGTACCCAGTGGCACTGAGTGTGGAGGGAACACAGCAAGCCGGAGTGCAAAACAGGTGTGGCTCAAGCGTCGCAGCGTGTGCGGAGGACCCCAGACTGAGAGGTCCTCCCACTTCGTGCTAGTCTGCTTTATTTTCTAAATTCACACCAATGAACACATATTAATTACTCTTTAAGTGGAAATAAATTAACTTAAGAAGATGTAGTTTTCTCTTGCTTTTATGGCAGCCAAGTTCCCTGAGGATCCATTAATTGATTTAAAATCCAAATCAGCCCCATGCGCTTGGGCACATTGCCCAGTGGAAATTAGCGCTGGGGCCTTTTAAGGAACGGCTTAATGCCAGCTTCCACGGCTGCTCGTTGTTCTCACTGCAGATGAAAGCAGCACACTTGTGGGTAGATAAGATCCAGTAGCACCAAGATCTCAGTGCAATCTAGAGCTTGGGAGGGTGAGGCAGGAGGATCAACATGAGGTACAGGCCAGCCTGAACTCTACAATAAGACCTTGTCTCAGAAAATAAACAATAACAAAGTCTGTGTCCGAGCCATGCATGGTGGCACATGCCTGTAATCCCAGCACTTAGAAGGCCGAGGCAGGAGGATCGCTGCAAGTTCTAGGCCAACTTGGGCTCCATAGTGAGTCCAGGCCTGCCTGAACTGCATAGTGAAACCCTGTCACAAAACCATCAAAAGTCTATATCTAGTGCTCTCTCCCTGGGCTCACCATCTACACTTGCCAGGAAATAAAAATACAAGACCCCTAGTTAAATATGAATTTTAGATTGGCAACAAGTCATTTTTTCCGTGTAAATACGTCCAATTCAATATTCAGAATATTTGGGACCTGCCTATCATTACATTCAGCTTAAGTGGGTGTCTATTTTGTCTGGCAACCCCACCAGGCACTCCAACCCCAGTCACTTGCCCTGCGCCCCTCACCTTGGCCCCAGTCCCTGCACAGGACCCTCGAGCCCCCCTTTCCAGTGCCCTTCTACAAAGAGCATTTGGGGGCTTCTGTCTGCAGCTGGCTGTCCTCAGGAGGGAGATGCAAGTCTCCCTCCCTCGCTGGCACTGACCACAAGGACAGTGAATGCTAACGAGGATGCAGGAGAGGAGGGCACAGGCCCCACCCTGAGGATCTCGGAGGCCAGGAGGAGAAGAGGAGACTCCTCAGATATTTGAAAAAAACTCGCTGCCAGGAGGTATGGGAGGAAGAGCTTGCTTTTAACAGGAGGTGGAAGTCTTGCAGTGCCATGGAGCAGAGGTGCTCACAATTGACCAGATTTGTGACAAGTCTGTGACACAGGTGTCCAATGACTCCCATTGAGCTAGTGCGCGTCTCTGAGAAGTCACTATACTGCTGGGATGCAGGCAACACAAAGCACCAGGCCGTGCCCACAGATCCATCTCACATAGTTGGGGCTGCATAGGACTCCCATGACACCACGTAGGACTCTTGAAGCCACCCTTGACCTAGAAGTGAGGGTGGAAGGCTCCGAGAGGCACTTTCAGGAAGGGACAGCCAGGTGGAGTGACGGGGGTCCACCCCAGGGACGAAAAGGGCCTGTGAGCTCGCGGAAGTCTCTTGTACCCAGAAACCAGGGCTGCTGAGCAGTTGTAGGTTAAGGAAGGGAGGGTGAGCATCTAGGGTCCCTGGAAGCTTGCACTTCTGTTTGCAGGGGCCACCTGCTGTCCCTGGGGATAGTGGGCAACCTTGTGCTCAGGAGGAAGTGCCGACCATGCTCTGGGTAAATATTGAGCCACCTGAGGTTTTGGAGCCGAGAACACGACAAAGGCTGCTTTCTGCCAGGAACAGGGGAGAAGAAAGGTTGCTGGCTCCCCACTTCTTGGTCAACTCCAGTGAGCACTTTCCACCCACAGCAGCAGTGGCCAAACCCAGCCCTGATAATGCCCGGAAGGTGGCCGGAGAAGAAAGCCACCAGCTCCGGCAGCCTGTTTGTTGAGGGGTGTCGCCAAGGATGGGGGCTGGATCCTTTGGCCTGTGATCATGCCACAGGGATTGTCCTACAGGCAGCCGTGTACTGAGCATGGCCCAGCCCAGTGCTCCGGAGACAGAAAAGCTGAGTCGGTTAATTAATGCCCTCAGCAAGCAGGGCCGCTGCAGCTACCTCCGAGCTGCTCTGTTAGCAGGGTCAGCTCCCCATGCACAGCACCAGGGATAGCTGTCAGGGAATGTTTTTGAAAAATTAAAGCAGCACCGCTAAGTGGGTACATGTAACAAGAGCACGCCAGCGTGCACTCTCTATTCCTGCTGCTTGACATCGCTCACTTCCAGGGAATAATGCATGAGCGTGGCTGCGCTGCTCTAGGAATCTAATAAAAGCCAGCAGCTGCATGAGCCCCTCAGGGCCCACCACCCTGCAAAGTCTGTCCTTTGACTGCCTGGACCCTGGGAGATAAGGAAGATGACACCACCCAGGGAAACAGAGGCTTCGGTCAGGGTTTGGAGGCGCCTGCTAGCTGGCCCAGCTCTTTGCTGGTCTAAGCTCTGACTCCTCCAGACACTATCACCTAGGTTTGAGACTGTCAATGACCTGACCCTGTTTTCATCAGACATTAGGGCTGGCTGGAAAGGCCCAACCCAGAGAGTTCCTGCCTGGAACACTGCCCACTACCCACGGCCCACCTGGAGGGCTGAGCTGAAAACGACAGGAAGGGGAAAGGCTCAGAGCTGGAGACCAGGAAATCAGGAAACAGTGGCTCCACCCAGTAGATCTAATGCCCTAGCAGCCAGGGCATTGGACATAAGAGTCCAAATCTACAAATGTCAAATGGTTTTTTAAAAAATTTCTATTAAGCTTTAGAACTTTTATTTTGAAGCACAGCCCCTACCAAGGAAAAGCAACGTATCTTTTTATGAATTCTTACAATATAATAATGTGTATATAATCTATAATATTTCGACTCATAGCAAGGAATCCAAATAAAACAGGAGAGCAAAAAATGAAAAGTTAAAGCTCCCTTTACCCACCCATCCTGACCCCAGATTTCCACTCTCCAGAAGTAAGCTGTTGACAGTGTCTTGGGGCAATTAGGTTTCAAAGAAACAAATTTCAGTACTGAAACCGAGAAGTTGAGGAGCTGCTGGATGCTGCTTGGACAGGGAGATTTCCTGTGTGTCTACATGCATGTATGTGTGTGAGCATGCATGTGTGTGCACTCAAGTATATGTGCATCTATATGTGCATGTGGGCATGTATGTGCATGAGTGTGTGTGTGCGTGAGTGGTGTATGTACTCCTGAGCCCTGGTTTCCTGACTGCCGGGGTTGAGATTCTAGTTCCTGCACTCCGGGCAGGTTAGACAGTTTCCGTTCCCCAACTTCTTGGTTCTTTTACTCCATCACTTGTAAACTAAGAATAACAGAGCCCACCTGCACCACATTTTCCAGCTCATAAAGCCTCTGGAAAGCTCTAGAAGGTTTAGAAGGAGGCTCAGCTCCTGGCAGAGCTACCAGCAGTGATGAGAGCAGGCCCCGGGTGTGTGTAAGCAGCCCTGTTAGCCCTTAGAGACCTGTCTAAGGTCCCATCATCTGAAAGTGACAGGCAGCAAGAGGTCTAAAACCTTTGCCAGGCTCAGGCCCCAGGCCTGAGGGGTACAGACATCTTTAGTAAGGAGTCTCTCCTCTTCGCTCTCCTCCTCCAAAGGTAGCTTTTATGGTTTGAACTATCAATGGTTGACATTTTGCACTCCTGGAAATGCACTGGTTTTTCTTATTACAAAAGCAGTACCTGTACAGTACAGAAATGCAAACAGAAAATAAAAATAAATATTGCAGTCAAGGTGTTTTCTGACTTTCTAGAGGTTCTCAGCATGAGCAGTGACACTGACCACTAACATAGTCTTCAGTGGGGTCTCCCCCAACCCCCTCTACCTTCAGCCACCAACTCCACATCACAGGAAGCCCACTGAGAGTGCCAGGACTCTTGGATACAGTGACGAGTGACACCCACCCCCAAGGTTCATGCCACGAAGCAAGAGCCTAGTTTAACAGGCCCTTAGAGCTGCTCCTTCACTTAAAAGCCAAGTTTAAAGCCTTACCTGCGTTGAGGAATTTGATTAAGTCCTTGGGAAAATCAGCTTGGCCGGCGGATTTAATCATGGCTCACTGCCTTGGTTCTCACTCTTTGATGTTGTTATCAGTGGGTTGTGGTATCAAGGAGATAAATGCATTCTAGGGAGTTTCCACTGTGTGTCACAGAACCCACAGGCCAGTGGGAAGAAATGAAAACAGACATGAAAGCAATGAGAGGCCTTGAGTGTCAGGGCAGCCACCTGTCCCAAGGTGATGGAACACCAGGATGGCTTCACCTGAGGGAAAAGGTCAGAGCTGGCCTTGCAGGACCTGGTCTTAAGGAAGACCTAGAGTGACAGGCAGGTAGAGAGTCTGGCAAGTAGGTGGGAATAGCCAGGGCAGACAGCTCGGTGCCTGGGGGTGGGAGTGTAGGTGGGGCCTGCAGGAGCCATAGGAGAAGGAAGAGGTTGGAGATCCACCATGAAAGGCTGGAGTTGGATCTTCCTGGGTTCTGGCGCAGTGCCCCATGCTGGCTGTGTGGAGTAAGGAAGAGCAGCCTGACATCTAGGGGCAGGGTACTGGGCTAAGTGGCTTGTGGAGGGTGGGTTTGGGAAGAAGCAAGACACCAGAGCCATAGTGCTTGGGGTTTACCAACCCTTTCCCTCTTCAGCAGGGGTTTTCTGGAAAATTTTTGTGTTTTTCTTACCAGTTGTCTGTCTTCAGCCAAGTTGTTGATAAACACACACACACACACATACACACACACACACACACACACACACACCAAGGAAAGCAATTCACTGACTCATTTTCCAAGACTTTTAATATAGCTATGTGGAACATAGGAAAATACTATTCAGGAGACAGGGAAATCAGAAGCAGAGAAGGTAACCAGTAAACAACAGTAAGGAAACTCTAGTCTGAGGTATGCTTTGTGTTGCAGATTTGTACATTCTCTTCTCCCCTCTAACTTGGGGAGGCAGATGCCTGCTGTGTCTCTGGTTGCGTGGGTTTTTCACAGATGGATTTTAGCCCTCTGAGTTCTGCCAGGGTGAGAAATGTCCCAGCAGCTGTGGAAGCCCTGGCAGCCCCTGAGTGAATAAATCGGTCGCAGGGAGAAGCGGAGCGCAGCCTCTTCCTACCCAGCCCTGGTTTCTCTGCCTGGTGCCCCTTCCCCTCCTACCACTGAGGAAGGGAGCCAGGAAGCCCTGGAAGCAGCTGGTGGCCCCAGAACAGCTGGCCCTCTCCCTGCCAGCTGCTGAAGCTGCCAGGGGAGAGCAGGATCTGACCCTTGTCATGTCCTGGACCCTGACATGGTGGCTGGAAATGGCTCTGGAGGTGACTCACTCTGTCCTGGCCATGGGAGGATGTGGTGTGGGGATGGCATAGGGCAGGGACAATGGAGAAATGGATAGCCAGGGTGGGCAGGAGGCCAAGGACCAGAAGGCCCAACGTCTCTACTCCCTTCTGAGTCCTCTAAAGTCAACTTTATTCCTCAAGTGAGGAGACACAGATAGAAGGAAGGAAATGTACCATGCCCAATGGGGCCACGCTCGCCTCCCGCAAGCCAGGCCCTGAAGATTCACACACCAGTGCGGCCTTTCTCTTTCAGTAATGGCTCTGAATGCTTACTCATGATTCTGTGGGTCACCCTTGCCACAGTCCCAGGAAGCAGCAGGGACGTGGCTCCCTTACCTGCACACAGAGGGCCGCAACTGTGCACATTGCAGCAACCTGACTACTGTGATTTAGATGTGGTCCTAGTGTCCCCTGTGACATGGAGTCCCCATGGGTAGGTGCTCAGTGTTAACTTAGTGACCATGGTGTCTGGAGGTGGGGCCTTGGGAAACTGATTAGGACTAGACAGGATCATTAGGATGGAGCACCGTGATTGAATCCTGATGGCTTTGTATGAGGACAAAGGCCAAGGATTTGTTGTCATTTACATCAGAGAAATCTTTCCACTTCTCTGCACAAGAATTGTGTCAAGTCCAGTCCAGATCCTTGGTGGAAAGTCAGGTAATATAGGAATAACTTCTGAACAAAATGACTGCTGGATCCAGCCTGGGGCTCTGAGGAGAAGGTTTGTGAGACAAGGACAGTAATGATGTGACCTGCCACTAGTGTGCCACACAGCCTGGGTGACACCCATAGTGTGCCCGCCAGCTTTTGATGGGGCCACATGCACAGCTTGGGGAGTGGGACTGTCTGGGTGGGTGTGGCTCCATCTCCAACTGGGCACATTACTTACAATGACTGGCTTTCCACTCAAGAAGAAAGCATATTGGTAACTTCTAACCTGCATATTTCAGGAAGGAACTAGGCCCACTGCAGGGCTGAGGGGAAAGTATCATAGTGAGCCTTCGCTGGGTGATGAAGAAGGAAAGGTGGTGGATGGCTGCATTCGCAGAGGCATGGGGTCTGTGGTCAGTGAGGCAGTGCCATCTGGTGTTCTGGGTATCACCTTCGAGAGACAGACAGAGGACAGAACCTCAGAAGAGGCTGGAGAGACAGAGTCTGAATGAAGATCTTGTCCAACCAGCAGGTACTGGGGAACTGAGATGAGACTAGAAACAGACTTAGGATGAATGGAGGAGAGGCTGGCTTTTTGCATGGTCCCAAGGGCTGGGCCTAGAGGAGAGTTAGATGTGTTCTATGTGGTTCTTGGAAAACTTAGGTAGAGGTAGAAGTGGCCAGGAAGTGGGTGTTAACTCCTGGATTTGAACAAGCCCACAACCAGATTTTTTTCCTCTAACCATTTCCGGAATTCCTAGTCAATGGGTTGAGTGTCATGGGCATCTTACTGCCTCAAGAAAAGAGCCATCAGGTAGCCCCTCTGAGGGGCCTTTTCCCTCAGTGGCCTCTGGAGTGCTGTCGCTTTCACTCAGTGCCTCCACACCATTGTGTCCTTTATTGGCATCAACACATAGGGCTTTGGGCTCAGCTGGAAGGGTCTCAGGGTTTCCAAAAGCAGGCTCTGACTGTGTCCTGAGTCCCAAGCCATAGCTTTGTGTGGTTAAAGCAGAAGGAGATATGGGCTCTGAGCCTGTCCTCCCATCACACATCTTTGACTTCCCAATCAGGTTCATGCTCCCCATCTGCAAAATAGGCCTAATGATGCCTCCTTACTTTCAGAGACCTGATAAGGGATGGTGTTGTTAGTCAGGTTCCTGTCATTATGACAAAATGCTAGAAGGAACTTACTTTCTGAGAGGAAAGTTTTCTCTTGGTTCATGATTTCCAGAGGCTCAGTCCACGGTCACTTGGTGGGTTGACGCTTGATGTGTGGCAAGGCAGACATTGTGGTGGGGTGTCCATGGAGGAACGGAGTTGTTTATATCATGGTGGCCAGAGAGAAGTGAGTGGAGAGAGAGAAAGAACTGGAACCTTCCTACCCAGTGACCTAAGTCTCATCTTCCAAAGCTTCTACCACCTCTGAACAGTGCCATACCTAATAACAGCTTGCATATGGGCCTCTGGGAAGATTCCAGAAGCTAACCCTGCAGATGGAGTGAGCCCTGGATGTAGAAGCCCTGTTTGACCCATGCCAGGGACTTACAAATGGGTTGCTTTGGGCTTCTCCAGGTTTTTATCTCCACCACCGCCCCCATGCCATTTGATCTCGCTTCATCCTGAAATGTCTGATTCTAGGGGGCAGCTGTCACTGTGGGCACTGGACAGGAGCTTCACAAGCATTTTAATGTCTCTGATTTAAGCCATCGAGTGTGTGAGCTACTGGTGCCTCATGAGGTTCACAACAGCAATGCCTGTCAGGAGCTGAGGTTCTTTCTGAGCTCTGGGATTTTCTTCTGGAAAGGACAGTATGACCTCTCCAGGCCACGTGTATCTATACTTAGTGACACTC
>PVKN010008621.1:0-24869 GCA_004027915.1 Capromys pilorides | reverse complement strand
AGTCCTTGTTGACAGATTTTTAAAAAATTACTTTTGAAATAAATAGGTGACTTTTATGTATAGAACCTGCCTGGGGCCAGAAGAAAGATGAGACAATGGCGTATTGGCCAGAAACAGCAAGCCCTGGGGTTTAACTTGACAGTGTGATCCATTGTCTGATAGTCTTCTCTACGAAATAGTATGTGTTTAGGGAGAAATTAATCTTAACAATTATTTAGATAATCTCAAAGATGCCAGGTGTTCCTTTTTATATGCTTCCGTTATCTGCTATTATTAGGAAGTGAAGTTCTTTATACAGTATAATCTATCGAATAATCATTATCAAATGAGAAAATTTGTTAATTTTAAACTCAGAACTTTCTGCCATTGATTTAGTTATTCATTGATTCAACAAAATGCATTTGAATCCCTCATACTGGTGGCAAGGCAGGCCAGAGTGCTGTTTGCTTGGCAGTTACGCTATAGAAGGGGAGGAGGAGAAAATAGACAATGAAGCAACAGGATAATTGCAAAATGTTCTGAGTACCAGAGTGGAAGTAACAGAGTGACATGGTAGTAACTGAGTGGCTGCTGTGCCCCGGAACACCAAGGAACTGTGTACGTGTAGCGCCTCAGCTGAGCCTGAAGACCACAAAGGAGCCCACTGTATTACAATCCAGCAGGACACTCCTGGCAAAGGATCTATGGCAGCAATAACCTGGGTGATTCGAATAGACTAGTTTTGGGGCATTTTTTTTAGGCTAAGCTAATACCATCTTAACTTTTTCTCAGTAGTCAATGCCTTGGATCTCCTCCTGGCATTGTTCTTTTTCTCTTTGCCTTCTCTGTGAATGATCCTCCATAGCCCTTCATCCCTTGTGGTGATGTAGCCTGGAAGGAACCACAGAGGTCCCAGGGAGTCTGTTGTGTCAGTGAACTCCATCTACATGTACTTGCCAATAAAAGAAAGGGACCACAGCACAGAAGCCACAAGGGCTCTTAAGGGCTTGGCCGGTGTGGGCCTGACCCTGTTCTCATTGCTCAGAGCCAAGTACAGACATTTAGAAATAACATGTGCCACCTCCTGCCTCCTGCATCTCTCACACCAGTCCCCTTAACACGCAGCTGTCCTTGGCCAGCCTGTGTGCACAGTGCCCTGCCGGTGGGTCTCCCCGCTGCTCAGGGTTAGGATCTGTAGCCCTTGCAAGTGGTGTCACTTTCCTCATCCTGCCAAGCACTTGGGTGACCAGTGGTGATGCACTGAGCAGGCCTAGACTCTTCCAGCCTCTTCCCCCTGGGCATGAAAAGGCCTGGAAGGGTCTGGATGACTTTAGGAATTTCAATTTTTAGCCCTGAAAAGTGAATAGATTAATTCCAGAATTCGCTGGCATTTTCTAATGAGATATTCAGTAGATAAAACATATTAAAACTTTTGTTTAAGGTCCTTGGTATGTAGCAAACATTTAGACATTGCCTACAAATAAGATTTTTGTCTCTACAGCAGAAAAGCAAACCCAAGTTTCGTGCTTGGTTCAAATGACAGCGTGTGATCCACATGTGACCCTGGTGCCCCAGGTCAGCTTCCGATGGTGCTGCCACTGGATACTTGTGTGTGAACGTGTGTGCGTAGAAGTTATCACTGTTAAAATAGTATCTAGTCATTATTTCACAACGGAAAACTCCCCACTTTTCCACAGCTGCTGACCAAATCTATTCTACTTAATATATAAAATAAAATAGTTCACCTCTCTTGGGACCATGGGACTTCCCCAGTGCCACAGAGTGTGAGGTGCCTTTTCAAAATACCTCCAGGCTGGGGAATCCCCACTCTGGGCAGAGGGCCAATTTTAGAGCCAGCAGCTCATTAAAGAGATTCAGAATAGGGAGCCACAGAGTGACAATTACAGGAAGAACACAAATACAGAAAAACAATACCTGAAGCTGGTCCTCTGGCCACATTTCCAGTTATCATAATATCTTAGGAGGAGGCACATTGATTACTGCATGAAACAATAGAGGAATTGGGAAAGGCTGCTCCTTCTTGATTCTGCACAGGAATGTGTCACGGGGAGCAGTCTTTGGAAGAAGATAAGCCCCCTCCCTCAGTGACAAAAAGTGGTACATGCACTGAGGAGAAGCTGTCTCAGAACTTCACGGTCACAACACTTGGGAATAAAATCCGCTGTAGCAGTGGAATGGGGTTCTTCCAAGTCTGAATCCAGCAGCAGGGGTATCTCTTAGGTTCCGTGGCTGCTGGCCCCACTTCCCTCCAGCCCTGGTGGTGCTGGCATGCCCAGTGCTGGTCCACACGGGAGAGGTGGCCGTGCCTCAGTGGATGTGATTGCAAAGAGAGTTCTTCACAGCAGGATGACACTGGCTTCCTCTGGTCTGCTGCAAAAGTGCTTCCTTCTGATGTGTGACGTGTCACCTCTCCTTTTCTCATGCTTATTCTAAATATTTGAAGACAGCCAACCATCATCCTATGATGTCTTAAGTATCTTTCGTGCAGGGTGAGCCTACCACATGCTGCAGCGTGCTTATTGGTTACTTTCACAGTTCTGGTTACCTCATCCTCCAGAGTACTTATCTTGAACCCATTCTTGGTGGAAAAGCTTTTGATGTTTAAAATATGCTAAGAGGCTTCATGTTGACTTCTCAGAGCATCTTGATCTATAGTGACTGAAAATGTCCTTTTTCCTTTTATCTGGAAAAAAAAAAAGCTTTCAATTGTCATAACATAGGAGCCAGCTCAGTCTCCACTCTGGTTTGTGTTTACACAGTTCTGACCTCGGCTGTTTGCATATGAAGCAGCCTGAGCAGAGGGAGTAATTAGCATCCTTGGTCACCTGTCTGTTCCTTTCTGGCCTGCCACACTCCAAATGTCTGGCAATCTCATTTGGTCCCCTAAGTCATTTTACGATATAAAAAAATCTTTAAAATGTAAATGTAGATATAAATGTATGAAGGCACTAGTTTTAGAAATATATGGAAAACTACTCTAAAGATGCAGTGCTTGCCCTATTTTGGTTCATAGGCAAACCTGGGCCTCCTGAGGCTGTGTCGTACAAAGGCCCTGGAAGCATGAAAACTTCAATAAAAGTGCGCTGTGCACTTTGCCCCTGTCCAGGTAAGAAAACTTACTTGGACCCTTTCATACCATCCTTGTGCAGGAAGGAGTGAGCAGACATTATTAAAGCAGCTGGAGAAGCGAGGCGTGGCTCCAGGAAAGTCACAGGGACAACATCAGGGTCACTAAGCCTCAGGCTGTGTTGGAGTTTCAGGCGGCTTGCACGTGAGGACCCACACGTGACTTTCTTTTGCAAAGTTCCTTCTAAAACAAGGATGCAGCTTTGCATCACTGCTTTATTTCTGGGAAGAAAAAGAGTGTGTGTGTGTGTGTGTGTGTGTTGACATTTTAGACACTTAACCACATTTTAAGTGCTTTCTATAAAAAGATCGTTAGTGATAAAGCATTTAATAAAACCATACGTGTTTTTCAGTTTGTAACATATCTACATCTGGGCATATCTTCGTGTGCTCACAGCTTTTTCTTCTTTCCATATAATTTGTGCACAGGACATACCTTGGCTTACAGGAATTAAAGCCGAAACTCACAGGTTTTTAACAGACAAGGCTCTTTGTTTGTGTCAGTTTCATTGTTCTCCTAAATCTTTTCCCTTAAGCCCAGGTGTCTTTTGCCTGTGAGTTCAGAAGCAGTATGTGTGGCCCCTTTTGCAATTAATGAGGTATCTCGGGCTTGGCAGGTTGTGGGTGGCCGGAGGAAAAGAGAACCTTCAGTGCTGAATCAGGGGCCCCAGAGCCTGCTCTGGGCCGAGGTTAAATCTTCTGACTATGTGGGCTTCAGCAGATCTGTTCCTACTAAGGCTGATGTGGCAGAATGGGAGCATAGTGAGAAGGCAACTTTTTAGCTCATCAGAGAACTGTCCTGTAGATAGCTGAGCATCTGTGTGAGCTTGTGCATGGACGAAGTAAACTTGTTAATGGAACTGTACAGCCTGGGATGCATGTTAATGGGATACCACTGTGCCTGGGACTGTGCTTCAGGCTCACAGAAGACAAATTGTTAAGGTTTTTTTTTGTATTATTATTTTTTTTAGGAAAGGATCTAGAGGGTGTCCAGGGTTTCACTACTAGATTGGACTTGTAGTGATCCACCTGCTTACAGCCCCCCAGGAGCTGGGATTATAGGTGCACTACCACGCCCAGCCTAAAACTCTTAAGTCGTTTACATGAGGAGCCATTTCTTTTGTACAGTATTAAGTTGGTAGTGAAGGCAGTGTCAGGATTGGTAAATTCAGGGATTGAACCCTGATGCCAAGGCCCATGTCTGTCTAGTACTCTCAGCATGTTGGCTTTTCGTAGGTTTGTTCCTCCACCGTTGCAGGCCACTCCAGGTGGCATGTTCCCCCCTGTTGTCTTTGAGATAGGAAAGGGATGACTATCCCATTTGTGTGTTTCTTTATCAGGGAAGAAACAGATTCCTGGAAGTTCCCCAGAGACCTCTCTTTAGAAATCACCAGCCAGAATGGTTTGTGCTTCTAAAGCAACCTCTAATTTGGGAAATAGAACTATGATGCTTGCATCAGATAAGGACTTATCCCCTACAACTATAAAGGGGCACCTTGACCAAACACGTGAGACGGGATGATTAAGATCAGGGCTGAGGTAACAAAGAACTGGGATGGCTGAGTAGTGGTAAGGAGTGTAGCCAGTCTGACAATGGTGGCGAGCGGGGAGTGCGAGCTCCAAAAGGTCCACCATCAACACAGGTATGTCTTCTTAGGTGCTCTGTGATTAAATGCCATGTTTCCTTTTTCATTTATTAAAATGATTTGAGCATTGAATGACAAAGGATGCATAGTTGATCTCTGCCACCAATGGGAATGAGAGAGACATTCTGCATGTTTTTGTATCTTTGTCATGGTAAAAAAAAAAAAGCTTAATGTTTTCATCAAGATAGAAAATGAATGGCCAGCCAAATAGCTCAGCAGATTAAAGCACCCACAAGTAGGCACAGGGATCAGGGATTCAATCCCTGTTCTGCCCTGCTGTGCCCCTCCCACCCACCCAGGGCACACTGAGACAGCAATTGAGACTGGCTTTGGTGTCGTGCACTTGCAATCCAGCTCTTGGGAGGCTGTAAACATGCAGATCACTATGAGTGTGATCTAGTAGTGAGACCCTGAACACCCTGTAGACCTTCCCTAAAATACAAAAAAAAAGATAGAAAATGAAAGCAGGGGACAGTGAAGGCTGCCATGCTGCCGTTTTCACTCCTTTTTTTTTTTTTTTTTTTGTATTATATCTGGCTCAGCCTGCCCTGGGGGTGGGGCTAGCATAGCATGTGGTGCCGGGGATCAAACCACGGTACCTGCGGTTGCCTAAGCTTGCCTAGGCAGGTGCTTTAGACTGCTGAGCCATCTCGCTGACCCTATTCTTTTTTCCTTGCTGATGAAGCTTGATTTCTTCTGGCAGTGTTAAATCCACAGAAGCATGACCATCAAGCTTATCACATCAGTCTTCTTCCCAGATACATACATTTTCAGTTTTCCTTAACATATGATAAACTTCTGACCAATAAATAGAAATCCTGTGGGAGTGGAGTTTCTGGGAGAGCATTTTAGCTGATAAACAAGGGGCAAGGTTTAGAAGCAAGAGCTTATTGGAAGCTCCCCTGGCATCTTTGCCCCATCAGTATAAATGTGATATCAGATGCCTGTAACAGCTTTCTTGACAACATCAGACAACATTGATGGGGGAGAAACACTTGCCTTAGAGAATGGTGAAATACAGAACAGAAAGGTCTTGAGTCTTGAGGCCAAGATGGGAACTGCTTGCTGTCCAATTTCTGTTTATGGGAGAGAACCTAATGGCCTTAATATTTAAGTGACTGAAGTTGGGCATCTCATTCCAACTTAATGGACATCAACTGGTACAAACCGTGGCCCATGTTTAAATTTAAAAATTATTACAGCAAGAGCCATTATCATGAGTTCTGCTCACAGTACTCCCGCTTGCTTCAAGCATACATGGCCCACTGTTCCTGTTCTTCCTCTCTTCCAGGTACCAACCAGGCCTGAGATCAGATGAGACTGGGGACACCCATCCTGGGAGTGCGGCCAGTGGCTAGCTGTAGAGCGGTGCAGGAGTCACACTCCCATGCCTTCATTTGTACTGTGGTTGCTGCCTCCATGTCCTGAATTGATTCAAATTGATTCTTTCTTGGTTTTTTGATTTTGGGAAACAGCCAGAAGCTGCAAGGTGCCGGATCTGGTGGATAAGGTGGCTAACACCGTACTGTGAAGTTTCTGCCATCTGGCCTTTCCACTGGAGTCATGCAACATTCACCATATTTTTAAATTGCATCTTGTCAGGACGTATGAGAGATTTGACAACTGCTTTAGAAAGTGATAAGAATGAGGGCGAATATGTACTGGAACTGAGGCAGACTATTTGTACAGGGTCTCACTATGCAGCTTGGACTCATAATGATCTTCTTGATTTTCAGCCTCCAGCACTAGGATTATAGGCATGCACCACCACGCCCGGACTCTGTGGCCAGCTTAGCCTTCTCTGGAGGCAGAGCTGGTGGTGTAGCATGTGGTGCTGGGGATTGAACTGTGGTCCCTGCCCTTGCCTAAGCTTGCCTAAACGCTGAGCTATCTTGCTGGCCCCCATGAGAGGGACTATTTTGAGGGTGATTAATAGGACTGCGTCTTTGACTCTAATAAATGTAATAAAATTTAAGCATTAGCCACATACTTTGATCATCTTTGGCAACTGCATCTCTCTTAGAGCCTGTCTTCCTCTAGCATTTCAGTACTTTAGTTCTGAGTTTAGTGTACCTGAGTACCAGACCACAGCCGTTCCGCCCTTCACTCGTCTCACTCGGATTTACCCCTTTCTGACACAAGGTCAGCGTTTTGACTTCTTAATTTTCTATGTTTTTTTCTGAAGCTATGCATGTTTTCTTGCCTACCTAGACTTGAAATTCCTTCATACCAGCGGCTGGCCATTTTCCTCTGCTGGGCCCATTTCTGAACAGCTGTGGAGAAGGCCGTCAGTGGCAGAGGAGTGACTGAATACTCGGGCTCTTTCCTTTCTCCAAGCTGGCAGGGAAAGAAGCACAAGGCTTATCTTTAGGAGCACATTTGCTACTCTCTTGGTCTTTAACTTCAGAAACAGAAGCCCTGTATTGTCCTCCAGAGAACACCTCATGTTATATCTCTAATCAGCATTTGAATTTTGGTTCCAATATTATGTATTGCTATTTCTGTTTCTTTTAAAAAGCTTAGAGGCAGAGCTGGGTGGAAGCCTATGATGGTTGCTTGAAACAAAGTGTTTTAGGGAAGCCCTGGTGTGCATCTGAGTGGTAGCTGGTGCTCGTGGAGTAAGGGAACTTCATAGCTTAAGGGATCTCGTGTACATTTTGATTTTGGGGGCGGTTGGATTGCTACAGCTAAAAAATTCCCTTGCATGAGTCTGTCAGTTCAGGGGATTTTATCATGATTCAGTGAAGTGGAACTTTCAGTTGAAATGAGAATCTCATGGCTTTTGTGTGTCTTCACTTGTGGCCAGGGTGACATCTTGGGTGTGTTCATGACCACCGCAGTGTTGCCCTTGCTGCACCGATGGCACATGCCTTGCTGGGTCACCTTCCCGGCTAAAGCCTGAGCTGCTGTTTCTTTCTCTCTAAGCACAAGTGCCTTTTGTGACCCGAAGATGCAATTCCAATGCAGTGCTTTGTACCAACAACTGTGGGTTTTCCTTAAGGTAACTGTGGGTGGCCCCTTCATTTATTTTCTTGCTTCCTTTTTGTTTTTGTAAATTCTGCCCTCTACTTTCCCCCTGAAGCACATGCTATTCATGTAATGTGAATGGCCATTTAGAGGAAAGATCAGAAGTTTGTTGTTCCATTACCAACATAAATCAAAACTTTGTGTTCGCGCTGCAATCCGAGTGAGTCCAGGAATAGCTTTGGGATTGCTAAGTGTCTGGGGATCACTGACTACACAGACATGTTTTGAAGCCTGCTAGAATAGTTTCTACAGCTGTTAACAGTTTGTAGAAGAATGGCCGCATTATACATCAGCATTTAAAATGTGCATGACTCGCATTGCACAGAAGTCAGATTGGGATAGAATCAGATTTTGTCCTGAAACTGGGCCAGGAAAGTCTTCAATAACTAGAGAAATTCTTTTCACTGCTGAAATCAACATGAAGGACATTGTGTTATTATAATTGCTTATAGCTCACCATGAAAGTTGTCATTGTGTGAGTGGATGTACGGGCTGTACTGTTTTGTTTTTATTTATTCTGCATTCTTTATTCTAATGTCCTTTCCTTTTCCCTGACCAGAAAGATTGTTATTGAGCCCTTCACAAAGCTGAAATAATGCAGTGTGTTAAAAAATGTTAACAATTCAAAGAAGTTATAAAAATTTATAAGTTGGCTGAATGCTTGGGAAATTTCTGCATATTTTAATATAAATAGGTAATGCAAATATTTGTTCTTTGCATTGAGAGGTGAGTCTCTGTTTCCCAAAGGCCTTACTATTTAAATTAGGTTTATGCGATTGCGCTGAAATAAAGATACTTTCTACTTTGAATGATGCCAAGGATTGAATACCGCCATTGTTGTCTAATACAAAAAGATAAGTTTCAGGGACTTAAACAATTTCCAGAAAACAGTAGGAATCACTTCATGATTAGAATTCTTATGACGGTAACTGGCTTTTTGGGTTTGTTTTGCTTTCAGCACTGAGTGTTGAACTGGGGCCTTCAGACTGAGCTATGTCCCAGCCCTTTTAAATTTTTTCATTTATTTTGAGACAGGGTCTCACTGAATCACTACATTGCCCAGGCTTGGCTCAAACTTGAAAGTTTCCTGCTTCAGCTTTCCAGAGTTCTGGAAGTACAGGGTTTTAATAACTTTTTTAGTGTTGAGATTTCCAAATCACGATTGAGATTCTATGTGTAAGAACTCTTTGGGCCATCTTTGTATTCTTCCAGTTTTGCTTCTGTTTGAAAATTAACTGACAGACAATTCAAGGTAGGCATGGGATGTATATCTTGGGGTGGGAGATAAATCTGAATAAGAAAATGAGTATTAATGGGAAGAAAATCTGAGAGAGAGAGGTACATTGACTGACTTGAGTAATCAAAATATAGATGATTTATATGACTCTCAGCCAAAGGTTTTGCAATGGAGTTGAAATCCAAGGTTCTAGATCTTTCTGAAGTGCTGTGACTCACTCAGTGGAAGGCCAGGGGTAGATGAAGTTACACTAGGGAAAACTCACCTAGTGGCCTGGGCTTTCAGAAGTGGAATTAAAGTGCCCTTGGGGGTCAAGCCCCAGGCCTGGGCTGTCCAGTATCCTGCAAAAGTTGGTGGGGCAGCTTCTTGGGTAGCCATGGGACTGCGGGACTCTGCATGGTGATCTGAGAAAACCTCTGCCCAGACCTGAGTGGTCTTTGGAAGTACTGGGGAGCAATCGCGCCTCACCCTTCTCCCTTCTTACCAGCCAATGCTTTAGCTTTTAGTCACCAGCTTGAAAGGGGCATAAGGAGATGCCAGGAAAGGATGGCAAGCCCCAGGGTGAGGCAAGCACGTCCCATAAACTTCACAGTGTGGCATCGTGGAGTTTGGATAGGCCCTTCACACTCACAGCGTAGCGCTGTGAGCATCCCCTGCGCCTCTCTTAGGCTGTGCACACCTGGAAGCTTGGGCTTCCTTAGGAAAAGTGACTTGAATGAGAACGAAAGTGATAGTGCCTTCCAGGAAAGAGAACCAGGGAAACATGAACTTCTGCTTTCTTGGGCTGAGAGCTTCTACTTGATTGAGAAATATTAACAGCTGACATTTGTTGAGTGGTTACAATAAGTCAAACACTGTATTACCCACTTATTTAGAGATGTTGGCATTGAGTGGTGGAGTGCATGCCTGTAATCCCTTAATCTCGACCATCAGGGACACTGAGGCAAGAGCATAGTTATATTGGAGGCCACGCAGGGCAACTTAGTGAGGTCTTGCCTAAGGAAAAATTGCTGAACTGAGGTTGAAGCTCGGTGTTAGGTGACTAATATGTGCATCAGGCAGGGGGCCCGGATTCAATTCCCACCACAATAAAACACAAACAAAGTAGAGAGATGATTGCAGGTAGCCCGGCCAGGGAAGGGAAGTATACAGATGGCCTGAAGGAAGAGGTCAGGCCAACCGGAGGTGATCAAGAGAAGAAACAGTCAGGCTTCAGTGCCAGTTTCTCTAGACACTGGGGAGCCTTGGTAGATGCTTTGTCTGCATTAGATCCTTGATTCTTTGTAAAATAAGGCAACACCAGCCTGGGATGCACAATTCTGATTTCTCAGCTAGGAAGTGGCCCTTAATCAGGGACTTTGTTTTAGTGGTTGGCTTGTCAGAGTCATGGAGCCCTTTTAAAGGCTGAGAAATGCTGAGGGCTCTCCTTCCATGGAAGGATGTACACATGGATGCATGTATGTATATAAAGTAGCACACACTGCATGCTGCCTTCTTTGGTATGTGGACTAATAATTGAGCATGTTCCATCTGCATGGGAGTGGGGACTGGGAATGCCTAGGGGTAGGTGTCAGAGCCTAGGAGTGGGGACTCAGATTTAAGGGTACAGTTTCCATCCTGGAGACTCTTGGGCCACTGGGAAAGGAAACAAAAACACATCAGGAATTATGGGAGAAGACAGTGACTGAAAGAGACCTGGAAGGTGTAGGCTGGGTCCCTCAGGCAGCCCGCTCACCAGAAGCAGAGTCAGAGCTGGCTGGGCTGGGTTCAGGATGACTTGGCAAGATCTCCCTGCTCCTGAGGTGATCAGCAGGGGAGCCTGGGTGCCCAGCCCTTAGGTCGGTGATGAGGGCCTGCCAGTGTGTGCGTGCGCATATGGGTGTGCACACGTGTGTGTGAGTGCACCAGTGCTCGCATGTGGACATGTGAGGTAGCTGAGAGCTAGGAGAAGAGCTTCCGGTTGTCACAGTGATGCTCCCTGACATCAGTTATGGGCATACCTGCATTACCACTTCTAAATCCTTGGAACACATTTAACTTTGCAATCAGAAAGGATTCTTTTGTTTTATAATTTTCTTGCAAATTTGTCTGCTTATTTAAGTTGCCTTTATCTTGCCACTGAGATTCTGTCAGCCCCCTCTGCTCTAGGAGGGAGACCCCTGGATCAGCAGGCATTAGCTTCCTTGCAGAGATATAAGGAGCCAGGCATGGGGACACGTTCAGCTCCTCAGAGGCTGAGGCTGGAGGATTGTGAATCTGAAGCCAGAGTTGGTGATGTAGCAATTTGTTAACTTGGTAAGACCTTGTCTCAAAGTAAAATAAAAAAAGGGCTCAGTGCAAATGTTTTGGGTTTTATCTCCTGTACCTACAAAAGAAGTTGGTAGCATTTCTTAATCCATCAAATAATTCTAAAATTTTACTGATCTATGAAGTTTAAATGTTGGAAACTACTGGATTATAATGTCCTTAGTCTTGTAGGGCAGATTCCAAAGAAATTGTTTTTGAATTATTGATTAAATGAGACATTAACTGTATATAGAAAGCCGGGAGGAAGGAGTTGGCTGGTGGAGCAAGTAGAGATGACAGGGTATTCGTCCCCACCGTCTCCCTGTAGCCTGCTGTGGAGCTATGGCACAGAACAGGGATTCAGACCATCAGCCATGAACACTTACGGCAGTGGCATAAACCACTTTAGGAGCTCAGTTTCCTAGTGGGAAATTTATGGTGTCATTTGAAACATTGCAAACCCACTGGTGACTTCAAGAAGCAAGACGGAATGAACAGTACTGTATTCTGACATAAAGGTCAGGCCAGATGTTGCCTGAGAGCTTTTGTGCTTAAAAAGATGAAAGCTTTTCTTCCTCAGATTAGACTAAGATTACAAAGAGTATGGGGTGAGTAGGTGTCTTCTCTTTGATTCCTATTGTGGTAGATTAGTTCTCAAACTTATCTTTTAATCCAACAGAAGGAAGTAACATACTTTAAAATGACGTCTAGGGTCAGGGATTTACTTGACTGGCACAGTACCTGCCTGGCAAGCTCAAGGTCCTGAGTGTGATTCCTGGTGCATGCATGCATGCATACATACATACATACATACATACATGACTTCTAAGTGAAAATAGTTTAAAATGTCATGCATGTACTGGAGTATCAGATGAATGTGGTTCTGGAGAAGGAATAGGAATCCAAGAATGACTTTTCTTGTCAAATAGGATAGAATCAATAAATATACAAATTTCCTTATGAAAAAGTACGTGTCAGCAGTTGGAGTGGTGCACACCAGTGATGCTAGCACTCCCAGTGATGGGAGGTTGAAGCAGGAGGGTAGGAAGCTTAACCTGAGCAGGAGCAACTTTAGGACTGAGTGAAATCCTGTTTCAAAAAAAGGGGGAGGGGCCCAGTTAGTTCCCTCCTTGATTCAAACATGCTTACTCCATTATTCTTATTGCTTTCTGAAGTAGTTTTGGATGTTCTCTTTGATGTCTTTAGTTGTGCTGTGGTGACTGCCTCAATCTCCTGAACTGACTAAAACATTTAGCTTTCATAGTTATTTTGACTTTAGGAAGAGCTGAAAGTTGTATGATGCCAAAAAGAGTGAGTAAGGTGGATGCCTGGTTTTGTGTTGGGTGGCATTTGGCAGTGACAAAGGAAGGAGGACTTCCAGAATTTCTTCAAAATGTGATAAGATCAATGGGATAAGTGTATTTAAAATAAAGAGGGGGTATTTTGAGGGGAAATAGGAGTAATGTGTCTTTTATTGTTGTACGTTTCTCTCTTTCATGCACATACCATAATTGTTGATCAGGTCTTTTAGTTGAGTAGGAAGGTTCTGAGTTCAGTCTCTGGTGCTGAATAAAAAGTAGGTCTCAGGGCTGGCGAGATAGCTCTGCAGACTAAAGTGCCTGCTTGGGCAGATGCAAGGACCAGGATTTGATCCCTAGTGTACCTAGGCTCCACTCCTGAGGCTTGCTGAGGGCCATTGAGACTGGGCGTGGTGGCGTGTGCCTGTAATCCCAGTGCTTGGGAGGCTGTAAATAGGAGGATCGCTATGAGTCCAATCAACGTAATGAGACCCCATAGACACTGCACTAGATACATAAGAATTAAATAAATAAAGTAGATTTCTACAAATGTGAGACGGTTACTTGAAGTGATATAAAACTAGATCAGTCATAGGGTTTCACAGCTCCTCTCTAGCACTGCGGGTGGGCATGTGCGTCTTGATGGTAGTGCCATCGAAAAGCGCAGAGGGAGAAGAAGCACCGAGGAGACCCGCGGGTGAGATCATCTGCTGAGGGGAATCACATGGTCTCAGCTCCACTTCCTTTTGGCACCTTCACTCCTGATCGTGCTCACAGCTAACATTGTCTGGCCAGCTGAGAACTCAATGACTTTGAAAGTGGGCAAATCATGTTAACGTTGCTTTCTTTTTAGTTAAGGGTAGGGCTCAGGGGCAGAGGAAAAGAATGAAGTGGAAGAGGGATGTGAATTTTGGCAACTGACAAAATCTACTAGAGATAGAGAGTATTATAAATGAGAGAAGGGTATAAATAAAGCTGTCTAGAAGTTGTGAAGGAAAGGGTTTCTTGTGGAGCAGTGAAGAAAGTCTTGTGAAGAAGATGTCATACCAACTGGGCCTGAAAGGATGGATGGGATTTTTCTAAGTAGGCAGGGCTAGAAAAATATTCCTGAAGGGCCAGCAAGATGGCTCAGTGGTCTAAAGCGCTTGCTTGGGAAAGCTCGGGCAACTGCAGGGATCGCGGTTCAATCTCCGGCACCACATGCTGTGCTAGCCCGACCCCCAGGGCAGGCTGAGCTGGCCATAATACAAAAAATAAATAAATAAATACAAAATAAAATAAAAAGTTTTAAAAAAATTCCTTGAAGAGGAAACTAGCCCAACAGAGGTGTCGCAGCACAAAATACAGGCCTGGGAAAGGCAGGTCATTCCCTGTCGCTGCAGCTAAAAATGAGGGTGGGTAGGTAGATGCCAATTAGTAGGAGGCTCCAAATGCTAGGCTGGGATTCTATTTGGTATACATGCAAACTTCTGGCACAGCCCACCGGGTGTAAGCAGCTGTATCTTTTATTTTCTGTGGCCTAGCTTTTCTTAGCATCTAAAATCTTCTAAGAATGGGGGTACAGCTTTATGTTGTTGATAAGCCAAGTCTTCATATTCTAAAGGCAGGGGCTTGGCCAGCTTGGAGATTCAGAGGATCACAAATCCTTTGGACTTTTGAGATATTGTATGTAGTAGCTTCTTTTCTTTTTTAAATATCCGTTTCTATCACCATGGTTACTTATAGAGTCAGTGTAGCAGATTGTGTTTTTGTAAGTGACCAAATCAAGATCTCCCATCTGCACACTCTCCTTACATGATGTCTTTGACATTTGTCTTTTAATGAGCTTTCTTGTCACTGAGACATAGTGCCCAGTGCCCACAATTTAAAGGAGGAGAGGTTTAATTTGCTCGTAGTCTCAGCCCTTGGTTGTGGTTCCAAAGCAGAGACACTGTGGCAGCGGACTGGTGGTGCCAGCAGAGCAGGGAACTAGACGTAAATCCCAAGGCCAGGCCTCCCCAGGCTGTCCCCACACACCCAGAGGTGTGACCACCAACCCCCAGGGCAGACTCTCAAAGCCAATGAAGTTGAAACTTCACCCTCTTCATCAACCTGCCGTGCTCTGAGGCAGTTTCTGTGTTGTCTCCTCAGGTTGGTGAATGACCGCAGTGGAAGTCACCCAGCTGACTTCAAGGCAAGGTCATAGAGACTATGAAGCTTCCTCCTGGTTCTTGTGGGCCAGTCACCTTTGGAGTCCCTGGCCACAGGGGAGGAAATGAGAGGCCTCTATGCTGTCATGAAACCGAGGTAGCACTTACCAGAAAGGTGAGTGAAGTATGTGCTGAGGTGATTATGGTACCCGGAGGCCGAAGCTGCCAAGCCTTCCATTCCTTCCTATCGAGGCCCCAGATAGCCCAGCAAGTCAGCTTCGTAGCATCCCTTTCCAATTCTTGGCACACACAACCAGTAAGCATAATAAATGGTACTTTTTGCCTCTTGCTACGGGTCAATTTGTGTGTGTATCAGTAGTAACTTGTTTTAGCCGCGGTACCTGACACTTGCAACTTAAAGGGAGAGGGGTGCTTGCTGTGGTTTGAGAGGGTTCAGTGCACAGTTGTCTAGGTCCAAGGTAGAGATTGTGTGGGAAAAGGCCTGGTGGAGGAAAGCCACTCACCTCGCAGGGACCAGGAAGCAGAGAACCAGGTAAGCCCTCTAGGCCACAGCCCTCTCAATCTGCGTCTTTCTCCCAGGCCCCACTTGGTAGGTGCATGAATCCACTTATGAGCATAGTGACCCTTGCATCTGGTCCCTGAGGGTATAAAAATTCGGAGGGACATTCTAGATCAGAACCATGACATGACTGTAACAGTGACTAGAGATACCCTTTTGTGGTTCATTTCTTTCTGTTTAGCAGGGACAGTATTGCAGGGGGAAGAAGGGGGAAATTTTACTAATTGTTGATGCCTTGTTGGGTGACACATACATATTGTCTTAGCTAATCTATTAAATACTATGAGGTAAGTTAAGTATTAACTCTATTGTAGAAGAGAACTGAGGTGCAAAGAGATTAAGTGATTTTTGTAAGGTAACAAAGTGAGTGAGAATACAGACCCAGTTTTCCTCATGGCTCTATAGTTAAAGGATTTTCCCCTGCCATGTAAGCCTCTAAAGAATTATGAAGAATAAATTCTGACATCAACCCTGTTCTCCATCTGAGAGCCAGTTGCAGGGCGTCTAGGTCAGGAGCTAGGAGGGAGATGAAGAGAGGCATACTTCTCAGTTCTCCTAGACAATCTTGACTGACTGCCTTATGCCTGATGGCCTGGTGAAATTGTTAATATCTCCATGGCATATCACACAAAGCCTGTTTGTGGTGTAAATTACATGGCTTTAGGTGGTACTTCCCAAAGAGAACTTTTAGGGGCAATAGGGAGAAGTACTGTTGCCTGAGGTGGCAGGCAGGCAGTGACTGGTGGGTGGCCCCAGACAAGTAGTAGAATCTATTGACTCCGTAAGAACTTCATTCGCTCACTGTTCAACAACAGCAAAAGGGCGAATGGTGATTTCATTCAATGTAAAACCATGCTTTTCGCACATCAGTTACAGCTTTAAAATCTGAATTGACAAAAAGTCTTCCCCAAGAAACAACAAACCCCAACTGTATGGGTCATCTCAGTGGACCTAATTAGCCTGTGTCTAGCCAGAATAGCAAGTGTAGTCTGCATCTTTCTTGAGGATGGGGGTGGGGAGGTGGGGTGGGTGGGGGGGTGGGTGATGCATTTAATTCAAAGACCAGGCTGTAGTTCTCAAAAGTAGGATCCACTTGCTACGGGTATCAGACTTGCTGGGGGCAGGAGGAGACAGATTAAGATTGCAGATTCCTGGACTCTATCTGATTGCAAAATAAATCATTTTCCGAGGGCCTCTGGATTTGGGCGTCTCTTGGAAGTTCCCAGGCAGTTCTGCCATACCCTCTGAAGTCTGAGGATATCTGGAATCAAGTGCTTAGAGCTAAGGAAACGTTTAGGCCCATGAAGGCCCTGGAGAAAGTTCATTGATTTGGGGACTGCTGCTAGTTGGTTTAAAGTGGGGGACACAACAGACACAACAAGAGTGCAGCCTGGAGGATGCATGCCAGGTGCCATGTTCACCTCCTGAGGAAAGAAGTTGGTCTGAGTTCCACACTGCTTCTCCACATAAATTACAGACCCACTCGCCTGGGTGGAGAAAGAGTTGCCTTTTTATTACAAGAAAAGAGGATACATTTGCACATTAATCTTTTTCTCATTATTACCCCTGTCACTGGGATTAATCTCATCATGGATTTGCCAAGCACTCTTTAGCAATACTGATGCATTGCAAAAAAGAGGAATCAGGTTCCTTCTGGCCAATACTGAGCAAAGTTGAGAGAACCGGTATTGTGCAGATTCAGGCATGCGCAGGGGGCAGGTCTCGCCTGCTCAGCTCTTTGTGCAAGCAGAGCCTGGCTTCCACTTCTGAGCTCCTCTAGCCCGACATTCTGTGCCCTCAATGAAGTGACCGAGGCCCAGAGTGGCCAGCAAGTGGCTGAAGTAAGCCCTGGCTTTCTGCCTCCTCTCTGCATCATCCTGGACAAACCCCTGGTTGGTTGCTTTCTCTGCAGTGCAGGAGAACAGGAATGCCCGCTGCTGTTTCAGGCAGAAAAAACGAACATGGAAAGCTTGGAAGTGGAGGCTGCCGCAGGCTCAGGCGCTGTCCAGCTGAATGTGAAGCTCGTGGATGGCACAGCCAGGAAGAGTCCAGGATCTCCTCACTCCCCTGGCTTTTCCAGGGCGTGGAGGCTCTGTAGAGTTGCAGAGCTCAGCCACACAAGGTACCTGTGTGTTTCCACCTTGCCCAGTACTATTCTAAGATTTGCAGAAGTTCCAGGGACAGGGAGCGCTGGCTGGCTTCCTGGAGTTGTACAGTCTGTTCCTAGGGGCAGGTGACCTCTGCCTGGACTGGACACCCTTCTGGGCCCCAGCTGGCCACCTGTCTGTTCCCCAAGTTCCCTGGGGGTCTAGGCCCCTCCCAGTTTATAAACAACTGGGGGCCATGAGTGGTGGCTGAGGCCCAAGATGCCCAGGGCATGTTCCTCAGCAAGCACTTAGCTTGTGGTGTGGGGAGAGGGTGAAGATGTGGGCCTCAGAGCAGACTGCCTGGTCCTGCCAGCTTCTGCCGCGGGGTTCATATAGCCGCTGGCTGCTGAGACCACTCCGTCTCCTCATTTGCCAAGTCGTAAGTAGAATACCTAAATCCAGGACTGCCGTGAGGTCAGCCAGGAGATCCGCAGAAAAGAGTCTGGTCCCTAGTCTACGAACGCTAGCTTGTTGTTAACTGTTAACAAAGCTTCATGAATTTCAAGGAGAATCAGAATGCAGATAACTTCTCTGTTGAAAAACAGACATCAAAACTAAGAATTATAATTCATATTGCAATAATATTTTGAATAATCATAGTAGTAAGGCCGGAATTGGAAATTGACTGAAAATAGTGTACGATCGAGGAAACTGGTTACAGCTCTGGGCCAGGAGGACTGGCAATGTGCCCTATGCAAGTGGCAGCATCAGTCTGGGTCCCCAGGGCCCAAACACACTGACAGGGGTGTGCCACTAAGGAATAACTCAGTGGTTCAGCCACTGAGAGCTTTGGAGTTGTCTGTGGCCTCAGCATTACCTGGGTTCTACCGACGAATACCATAACTACCTAGCATTACCAAGTGCTAAGGGGCCACACTATTTTACAGAAGAAACAACGGAACTGGCTTCTGTGCTTCCATGCCTTATGAGTGCCTCTCTGCCTTTGCGCCCCGCTTCTCCCTCAAGCTTTGTGAAGGCTATTTAAGAAACTGGGGTAAAATAAGCATACTAGTTCTTATCCATGTTTATAGCCCATAATCAGGAATGTGGGGGAAGTTTTAGTTGATAACAAATTATATCAACGGAATCAATTCACACTATTAAATAATAGGAGCCTGCTGGCCACAGCGTAGAGGGCAAGTGAAATATTCTTGATAGGTCCCAAAATGAAGTAAAAAGTTCTGACTCTCCTTAGAGAAATTGCTGTTATTGATTAACTAGTGTGGGTGGCATCTGAGATGACACTCTGGCCCCTTAGCACTTGGTAATGCTAGGTAGTTATGGTATTCGTCGGTAGAACCCAGGTAATGCTGAGGCCACAGACAACTCCAAAGCTCTCAGTGGCTGAACCACTGAGTTATTCCTTAGTGGCACACCCCTGTCAGTGTGTTTGGGCCCTGGGGACCCAGACTGATGCTGCCGCTTGCATAGGGCACATTGCCAGTCCTCCTGGCCCAGGGAACTACTGGGAGGCCGGGGCTGGGACACATCACTTTTGCTTTGAGGTTACTGGCCCGAGGCAGGGCGTACCCACTGTAAGGAAGCAGAAGCACAGAACAAAGTCCTGCTCCACCTTTGGCAGGAAAACAGCTGTGCTTGGTCGAGAGCACAGATGCTACTGCACTTCCATGTGCTTCTCACCAGCCACAAGGAGAATCAGGAATCAGCTCTGTAGAATTGCAGAGCTCAGCCACACAGGAAGGAAGGAAGAGACTGGTAGGAAGAGACTGTGTTGTGGTCCTCTGGGTTCTCCCAGAATCAGGCTAAAGTAGAAACAGGGCCCGTCGTAGGTGACTGGAACAGTACAGGAAGCAGGGCGAAGACGCTTGGGCCTCTGTGCTCTTCCTTCTCTTGGCATCTCTTTCCTTCCATTATATCAGGATCTTGATTCTGGAGTTGATGCCTGGATGGTCCTGGGTATCGTGTAGCCACGCTAGGCCTCAGCTGTTATAGCTGGAAAATGGAGAGCTCCATGAGCACCCAAGGCAGCCCGTGCGGAAGCCCAGGGTAGTTGTTTCCAGGGCCCTTGCTTGTCTGTCATGGCTGAGCTGCCCCATGGCGGCCTGCGGTCCTAGGCAAGGACCCAGCTCTCTTATTTCCACATCAAAACTCATCTATCCTGTATCAGATTTCATCAGAAGTTACTTTTTTATTAAATAAGATAAAATAATCCTTATCAATTAATTATTTAGTTAGTATTAATGGGTTTAAAAGCTCCCCTCCTTAGATCTATAGGTAACTCACCCAGGGTAGGCTGATGCCACTCATAAATTCATAGTAGGGTGGCCAAAAGGAAAAGCACGGGGGTCATCCACTGATAGTGTTCAAGTTCACTTTTTCCTACTTGAAACATAAACCAGCTCTTTGCAGGCAAACAAGGGCTATGCTGTACTTGAACAGAGATGGGCAGCCTCTCCCTGCGGTCCTGGGCCCCACAACACCCTAACCAGTGTGCTGTTTCCTAGCCACCCCTGCTGGTTCGAGGCCAGCGATCTGGTCATAGAGAGACTGAGGTCCAGAGAGAGGATGTTAGATTCCACAGGTGGCCGTCTCAGGCCTGAGGTGAGAGCCCAGGTTGCTTTCATGGCCCTGCACTCTGACAACCTTGCCCAGAAGTGGCCAGCGTAGAAAGGGCCCTGTCTGGTGACTCGCAGAATTTGCTCATCAAAGGCAAAGCAAATTCTTCTTTTTCTTCTTCTAAGGCTCTGGGTAGCTAGACAGAGATAATGAGATAAAAAGCCTTTTACCTCCAAGCCTGCAGTTTGAATGTAGTACAGGCTGTTAGTTACTCGAGGCTATTATTGTGTGATGGGTTATCAAAGGCCTACGTGAAGTGTGTGGGCTTTTTATGAGCTTGTTTTTATTATAGTAGAATATTTAAAGGTCCCTTATGTACAAAGTGCTTTGAAAGTTCTCATGGGGCCCGATAATCACCTGTATAATTAGGAAGGTCAAATTGTGCTGGAAAAACTTGTGAGCTATTTTTAATGAAACTAGTGCATGAACAGAGTAGAATGTTAAAATATAAAAGAAGAAACTTTTGTTGTTGTTGTTATTGTTATTGTTATTGTTGTTTTTATCCCCTTTAGCGTTCTGGGCATAAGGCAGTCTCCCTTTTGATGGTGAGGATGGGAAATGATAGCTGATACTCTGATAAATTCTCCTACCTTGGGTCACTAGTGGTTTTTCCCCGAGGTTTAACATGCAGGATGGATGGATACACCCTGGATTGCAGAAGGTTGACCGTGTGGTCACTCTCGCCTACGTGTGAGTGATGGTTGCTTTAGCTTGGGTTACTCGAGCCCTGTGCGCAGGGCCAACAGATGCTGGTCAGGAGCCAGCCTGGCCCCCACGGAGGTCCTTCTAAAGCCACGCCTGCCGTTGTCACTTGCCAAACTCAGCTTTCCGTGCACACTAGGAAATGGTGAGGTTAGAGAAACAGCAGCCATTTCCTTCCTCTTTCTTTAAACCAAAGGAAGGCTTCATGTTTGGAATGCATAGGCTAGACTTGATAAGGCAGTTACAGTTCAACTAGAATAAAAATGTAAATCCACAGGGCTTTGCAAGTCCCCAGCCTCACTGGCCCAAGGGCACCTGTCCCCTTGAGGGTCCTCGTGGGCAGCTCAGGCCTGCCGCAGATTCTTTGCCTTCCAGGTCACCTCTCATGGTCATTATTACCGGTGTGACAGGAATACTTTTTAAAATGTTATATTTAAAAGGACTCCCTACTAAACAGTTAAGATAGTTTTTCCTGCCATTTAAAAACTTTCCTCTCTGTAATATCCTTCGGTCATGGACTTTTTTTTTTTTTTTTTTTTGTGGTTAGACAAGTTGTGACCAGAAACCCCTCAGCTGGTGAGAGATGTAGGTGTGGTGCAACCGTGTCGCCGCAAAGGAGAAGGGGTCCCTCTGCTGCGCGTGGCAGTGATCGGCCGTCACGGCTTTTACTCGATGGACCTTCCTGTTGCACCTGAAATCTGCGGGTCAGAGGCGGAGGTCACAAGGCTGTGGTAATGTGAGACATGCATCAGGCCACAGGCATGTGGCTTTTAGTATAGTCTATGACTGGGATCCATCATCTTACTGTTAATTCCTTACTGTGCCCAAATTACAAATCAAGTTTTATTATAGGTGTGTTATTAGGAAAAATGGATTCTAAAGGATTTGGCACTAACTGTAGTTTCAAGGTCCTGGAATGTACCAGCCATGAAGAAGTGGGGGGCAGGGGGGACTACTCTACAAGGCTGGCCTCATGCAGGCTAATGGAGACAAGACACATCCAGAAGGGTCAGAGACAGAAAAGGGGCGGCACGCAAGCTCAGTGAGTGGCTGGCCAGGGACAGACCCGTGGAGTGATAAAGGAAGGCGGCCCAGTGCTAGCCTCTGTGTAGCAGGTAGGGACTCCACCAGAGCATTTCCCAGTGGAGGAGGACTCCTTCCACAGTCGCATTCACCTGTCTACTATTGTCACATCTTGGTGTGGCAATACTAATCGTAATTACAACTATTATAACTCAGTCAGACGGGCAGCAGAGGTGGTGTGGTTCATATCCCACTGGTAGACTAAAGCTAGTTGAGTATAAGATTTATGTGTCCTACCAAAATCGGACAGAGAAAAACAAAAGCCAGAAAGATTATTTAGCCATTATAAGAGACCAGTGTGATAATATTTATATTGCTATATATGGTATTTTAATTATAAAAAAATTTACATTTTTGTGTTTCACCATTGAAAGCACATGCCATACAAAGATTGCTCTGTTATTTTCATTAAAGAAGAAACTGAATTTGCTTTATTTATCTGAATCACACAGTAAAGTTTTGAGCTTTTAGAAGTGGAACTTAGTGCACCAACAGCGTTTGCTGGGCTCTCATAAAGTCTTCACGCTGATCATGACAGGGACAGAGCTTTTTTTGAGCTCCACTGTTTCTTTGGCATAGGCCAAATTCTTGATTTACGTGCTTCGCCCTGGTCACCTTATGAAATGGGGCTTCTCAGTCCTGCTTATAGTTGAAGATACTTAAGCTCACTGAGTACCTTACTCCATGTTCTATAAAATGGAGTAAGTAACTCAATTTCTAGTAAATGGAGTTTTTAACTCTAGGCTTTTCTTATTTTATAGGTCAGAGCGCTTTCTTTATGTCTCCTTCCCATTAGCTACTGGGATTTGGATGCTGCTTTAACCTTTTCATGAGTATTGGCTCATGTGATAAGTAAAGATTATGTTAAAATAGTATGGAGTTACTCTATACACGCCCTCTGCATTGTTTACACAGATGGGGAGATGTGTAGATCTCCCACAAGTTAGGTGGAGACACAGGAAAAGCAAGATCAACCCCTTCCTTGCGGTTAAGCACATGATACGTGTGTTCAGGATGACTCTGGCCGTGGAGGGAAGGGTGGATAAGACAGGGTCGACCCTCTTTTTCACCTTAAACATTGGACGAGGCTTCCGGCCGCGCCCAAGGGAAGAAGCCACGACTGCTCGTGGTTAGTCTGGGCAGAGCAGCGTCACAGCTCCCCATGGGATTATCTGAAGCACAGAGCTTTCCGCTGTGTGACATCGTCCTGTGACTTTCAGTGTGGATTGTCCTGAATAACCTCTGCTCTTTGGAGCAAGATCAGATCGTGCACGGGGGAGACACGCTGTGAACCGGTCTCTCCCGCCGCACGCGGTGCGCACGTCTGCACCTCGGCCTTCTGCCCGCTTGCGGAGCTGCATTAGTCACAACAACTTCCCTGCAAAAGTAGCCCCTAGTTCTCATCTCAGTGGCTTCTTCACGTTGCCTTTGAAGAGTGTGGGCTTGAGAAATAAACGATGTGCAGCAGTGTTGAGAAGCATGAACGTCCCAAATCCGGTTCGGTTTTAAAAGGACCTTGCACTCATTCTCTGTGTGAAGAACGTGGCTGGCTATTTATTGCTCCTCTGTGCTAGCTCACTGGAAAACACCTAAATTTAACTAGTCCTCCTGTAGGGTGGGCTTCATTAAGCGGCCGTGACACTCTTTCTCTCTTAGGCTGTCTTTGGAGTAATTATACTGACTTGCCCATCAGTTCAAGCTAATTATGCTTTGTGGTTTTTTTTCTTTTTCTTTTTTTTTTTTTTTTTAATAGGGTTCCTCTCTGAAGTGGCCTAAAAATATCCTCCCATGCTGCACCAGTCCTCTGTTTTACAATGGACACTTCTCACCAGAAACATTGAAGCAACTGCTGGTTTGGTTCTCTCCGAGGAATAGATAAATCATCATGCTGTGTGATGAGAGAGGAAATGACAGTTTTATCTTTTATTCAGGTAGCCTAAATTTACACGAGACCACAAAAGGTTCCTGACAGGATGTTATTGATTACGTTTACCCAGCTGGGGTTTGAGCTGGGTCTTCCTGCCACATCACAGATCGCCCTCTTCCTTTCATTCTTCTCAAGGCTTTCTGGATTATTAAAGTAAGAGACTTTGGGAGCTTTGGAAGATTTTCTATTAATTATTCTCTTTATTCAGCTCCTTTCCCTTTGTGGCAGTCAGTAACTACATCCTTTCTTGTTTGATGCCTTGAATGACAGCTTCAAGAAACCAAATGAAGATCAAATATTCATTGTAATAATTAAATTTATTGAATACCAGAATTCCTTATAAATGATTGATGTGCACTAATTCACATAATCTTCACAATGACTTTATGAAAAAGAGACTATTTTTATTCTCATTTTGTACATTAGGAGCCTGAGATACTCTGAATTGTGATTTATCTAAGGCAAAGGCACGTCATCCTTCCTTCCCACCTTCCTTCCCTCCCTCCCTCCCTCCCTCCCTTCCTCCCTCCCTCCCTCTCTTCTTCCCTTCCCTTCCCTTCTCCTTTCCTTCCTCCCTTCCTTCCTGCCTCCCTTCCTCCCTCCCTCCCTTTCTTCTTCCCTCCTGTCTTAGTTATTTTTCTCATTGCTGAGACAATATACCTGATACAAAAGTTAAAGGAGGAAAGGTTGATTTAGCTCAATTCATTGTGGCAGAAGACAACAAAAGCAATGGGTGGGGGGAGAGAGAGAGAGGAAGGAGGAAGAAGAAGAGGAAGGGGAAGAGGCGGAGGAGGAAGAGAAGGAAGGAGGGAGGGAGGGAGAGGGGACAAACAGGCAGGCAGGCTGGCTGGCTGGCTGGCTGACTCACACACTCTCTTCTGGTCCCTTCCACTGTGCGCAGGTCGCCTACCCCAGGGCGGGCGCAGCACTCTCCCTGTAATCTCATCACTAGACCATGAATCTGTCAACAGCTCTAGGAGCCTGCCCTCACAGCTGCAGGAGGCTTTGGGGGGACCTCTAGATGCAAACCATAGCACCTGCCCCTCCCCCTGTCCTACCTTCCCTCCTCCTCCTCTGTTCCCTCCTTTCCTTTTCTTTTATATT
>PVKN010008620.1:0-24865 GCA_004027915.1 Capromys pilorides | reverse complement strand
CTCTCTCTATCTCTCTATTGGGAATTAAACTCAGGACCTTACTGCTGCAAATCCGATGCCATGCTGTTGAGCTATAATCCTAGCTCCTTCAAGTTTCTCTCTCTAATGTTCTATGTGGGATATACTTACACTGCAATTATTGTGTACTTTTTCTCCCAAGTAGGTAGTAAGTTCCTAGGGGACAAAAATACTTCATTTATCTCCCACAGTAGTCAATAAATATCTGTCAAATAAATAAGTGGGTAAAATAATTTTTTCATTTTATTTGACCACAATAGCTTTAAATTCTCGGTGATCTCAGTGATATTTTCCTGTGTGACTGCCACTGTGGTTTTTGGTTAGCTGACCTAGGAAGGAGAGGAATTAGTTCTAGATAAAGCAGGTGGTAGTACTCACATCAGAGAAAGCAACCCATGTCCTTTGCTCTGAAACTTTCAATAAACATCATCAATTAACTCCCTTGTCCCCATAAAGCTTCACTCCAGACTTGCCTATAAAGTATAGAAGCCCAGTGACACACAACACAGGAATGTGACACCACTGCACGCTCAGCCTACTGCTAGGCAAAATCTCATTCTAGTAAAAACTTTGTTCTCTTTTTTTTTTTTTTTAAAGAAAAATCAGTCAACTCCTCATTGCTGTTGCTGATGTTGATAAAGAAACAGGCCTTAGACTTCTGGTGGATACGACATCCCAGCAACAAGGGATGAGAGAGGGGGATGGACAGGGAAAGCAATCTATCTGCTCCTGCTGCGCTGCTGGCTCTGCATTGCTATGTGAATGTCATTCCCAAGAGCAGAGGGAAAAGGGAATTAGTAGGGTTACTTTTTATCTTGGCTTGTTAGGAATGCAGCAAGGGGAATCCTACGTGTCTGCAGCGAGGCACTGGTAGCTATCACAGGGAGTGGTCAAGACAGGTTAATTGAATTTCTTGTGAGGTAAAGGCGACTGGTAAGTAATATGAAAAGTGATTCCAAAATAATATTTTATTTAGCAAAATTGGGGTCACATTTGTCAGTGTATTAAAATCAACTATTGGGGCCTGGGAGATAGCTCTGTGGCACAAGTGCCTGCCTGGCAAGTGCAAGGCTGTGAGTTCGAACCCTGGTCCTAAAAAAAAAAAAATACTCAATTTTTGGGCCAGCAAGATGGCTCAGCAGTCTAAAGCAACTGCTTAGACAAGCTTAGGCAACTGCAGGGACCACGGCTCAATCCCCAGCACCACATGCTACGCAAGCCCCACCCCCAGGGCAGGCTGAATGGGCTATAATATAAATAAATAAATAAGTAATAAATAAATAGAGTATTGTAATAATTTTGCCTCAAATGGAAATGAATTAGAAATCAAACACTTGGAGAATAATTCCAGATGTGGGCAGTGGTATTTAGAACATGCAGTGCTGTAGGCAGCTAAGCTGGTCATTGGAGACTGGAATACTGACTGTCCCTTGAAGGGCTCGCTCTTTTTCTAAATAACAGATCAGGCCTTCTTCAAAAAGTGCTTTGTGACATTCTTTTTTTTGCATGACATTCTTATTAATCAGCCTTCAAAAGCGAGCAGAGTAGTTGGGAAGGGGCATGGCTAGGCTGAAGCCAGACCGCGTTCCAGGTTGATGGAGGTTTGCCAGGTTCTCCCTTCATTTTTTTTTTTTTTTAAAGGCATTATTTTATTTTTAATTTAATTTTATTTATTTGTTTGCTTGTGTTTGTTTGTTCCTTTATTTTATTTATTTTGTGGCTGGCTCAGCCTCCCCTGGTGGTGGGGGCTGGCGTAGCATGTGGTGCCGGGGAATCGAACCGCAGTCCCTACAGTTGCCTGAGCTTTCCTAAGCAGGCGCTTTAGACCACTGAACCATCTCGCCGGCCCTCTCCCTTCATTTTGGAGGGTGCTTGTGGATCCACCAATAGTTGCAAAGACAGCCTGGGAGCCTGCAAGGTGTGGTTTTTCTAATCTGCTCTTCTCAATCTTTTTTCCTTTCTCTCCTATCTTCCCTTGACACCTTCCCTGACCAACTTGCTGCAGCATTTCAATTTCCTTACTTTGCAAAAAAATGTATTATATTGTCAGATAAATCACTAGGTTCAGCTGGCATATCAGAAGTGTTGCGGGGAATGTCTTTTGTCTCTGGACAGAAGACACTTTAGAAAAATCTCACCCCATTATCTTCCAGGTAATTTGTCTTTTGAATAGAGAATCCCAAATGGCAAGAATAAAGAGGAATGGTTCATTTGGAAGACATAGTAATAGTATAACTTTATTTTTTTAGGATATTAATTAGTGAAACTCTAATTGCTGAATTTAAATCATGTAAAATGGTGGATATAAAACTCCCTTTTTAAAAAGATTTGCACATATTTCATTTTCCCCAAATAGCAACTTCTACAATTTCTTTAAGTGTTAGAGAAAAAGTCTGGAGTTTATAGGGGCTTTTGCATACATTTTATTATTATGTGTGAAGGCATAATAGGTACGTATATTTGCACACTTTCTAGGTGGTTTCACTTTATTTTTTATTTTATTTTTTTGTTTTTTTGTGGAACCCGGGTTTGAACTCAGAACCTTGAACTTGCCAGGCAGGCACTTTTGCCCCTGAGCTATTTCCCAGCCCTCAAACACTTTCTAATGGAAGATCCCCAGTCAGGGTTGGTGACAGTCAAGGTTATCCAGATCCCCACAGCCCAGGTTTGCTCTTTGTTAGCTCCACACTGCATTCTGTTGCTTAAAGCAAAATGGAAAACATCATGTTACCTTTGGCACACTTGTGGCACAGTATTTGGCTTACTTGTGCACCTAGGCACCCTTTGAAATGTGATTCTGAGCTGGGAAAAAGGCTATTTTAATACCCTCAAGAGAGGCTTAGTTAATTTTTCCTAGCCTGCGCCTATGACTAAGGGAACACAATGTCTGAAGTAGTTGTTCCTTCAGTACTTTGCTGATTTTGATGATGTTTGTTTTGCCTCTTTTTTTCTCTCTAAAATCATGAAAGGAGGGATAATTAACTTCCTGAGTATGTTGAAAATATGTAATAACTACTTAGGAAAAGCAGGTTGACTAAAACTTATTTTTAAAAAGATGACAAATGAAGGAATGCTTAAGTTCTGAGTCAGAAGCAACTTGTATTCCTCAATAAAAGGTACTGGGAAAAATGAGCACGTATTTCATAGAAAATACCAGAAAAGTTAGAAAACCTTCTTGCTTCTATCTTGGGAGCAGGACTGCCTCAGCCCTGGTGGGGACTCAGCACCGTAATCCATAGCAGGAAAGTTGGAGAGACGAGGCAGTGGTCATGAGGAGCTGCTCTCTAATCTTCAGGAAATGTATCCTAAAACACAGCACACCACAGCAACTGCTGATGTGGGATTACTAAGTGTATTAATGTTACCAAGATCAGTTTCCTTATAGAGACATTTCCTGGCTCCAGATAGCTTTAAAGTATTTCAGACGGTGGAAAAGTTTATGATCAATTATGACAAAGGCACAATCATCGCTGATGCTCTGCTTAGTAATTGAGGTAAGATTTGACCAGGTTATTTTTAGGTCTTCCAAGGAACAGAGTCCTGAACCACACAGCATTAAACAAATGGGGTTTCCAGCAAGTGAGGGTGAGAATTTTGTTAGAATTCAGGTTCACCTTGGGCTCAGGAATTCTCACCTCCTTGGAATCACTGACATCACAGGCATATTTTCTAAATTGAGAATTTCAGTCTGTTGCTTATTTTTGAAGTCTTTAAAAAAAGAAAACTAATAACCTGTTATATGCCTATTATTATGTGGCAGCTGTAGAGTACAGAAAGCCAAGTGGGTGACTCCTGTCCTTTGAACATCACTCACTTGCTGGTCCCTGCACTGCCCCACCCCCGCCCCAGCGTCCTGGGAGAGTTAAGGCTTATGGCGCAGAGAAGCCTAGACCCAGGGAGAAAGCCTCGTCTCTCCCAAGCCAGTGCTTGCTCTTCCCCTGAAGTCTTGGAGCCCTCACTGCCTCCTCTACACATTTATAACTTGGCAGATCCTCTCTGGCTTGGATAATTACCTTTTACATCCTATCTCTGGGAGCGAATAAAAATATCATCAGTGAAGGCACCTCATTTCTTTTCTGTTGTTTTTCAAATTTTCCTGATAGTGCACTGCCTACCAAATAGGTGCGCAAAAAAATTCTGTTGATAGGTTTATGATTCATAGTCTCCTAGTCCTTGGAGGTAGGATTCTGCGTCAGGGCAGCAGAGCTGTTATTTCTCACTAGCCTCTGGTTTAAAGTCCCTATTGGACTGTGGTGGTTCTCGCCTCTCTGAGCTCTCAGAGTAAGGCCAGAGATGAGAACTTATGTTTACTTTGGAGCTCCCTTTCAATGTCTGCTCCCTCTTCTTATCTGTAACTGTTATCCCAACCAGTGGCAAGGACATAATTAAGAATTATGAGGATTCACGAGGGCTGAGCATTGTAGCTTAATGGAATGCCAAGCCCCGCTCCAAGAAGGCCAAGGAGATAAGACGAAGAAAATACAGCTTCCAGTTGGGGAGGGGCCCTCCTTCCCACCTGAGAGGTTCAGTGTAGGGTCAACATCATCTTATTGCCTCATTAATGGGACTTAATTCAGCTTTCAGGGGGGAGGAAGGCAGATGATTCTGGCTCCTGGTTACAAATGAGGCTCTTTCCCTGGAAGAGCTGACAATGCAGAGGAAAGGGGAGCAGGGGAGTGGGGAACAGAGACAGTGTGAAGTTACCCAGGAGAGGCAGAGAGGAGCCAACTGGGTGGAAAGGAGATCAGAGGGGATAAGAAAGTTATCTCAGGGGAGGTGGGGTCACTTTGCCAGAGAGCTCGTGCAGAAAAGATCCAATTGCATGGAAGAAAATATTAGGGGAATTTTTACCTGACTCTGCAGAAAGCTTTGCTGAGTGAAGAGGTAAGTACAATAATAGCTTTAAATTCTGATGACCTCAGGAGTCCATGAAGACTCAGGCTAGACAGGGAGATGATAAGCACCAGACATAAGGATCATGGGTGTGGAGTAGAAGGAGCTTGATTCAAGTCTCAACTATAGGTCCCTGCCCTTCCTATCCCTGAGACTGAATTCCTCACTTGCAAAAGTATCTACCACAAAGCACTGCACAGAGAGGATTAAATGAGGTAACAGAAGCAGTTAATGCAGACCCTGGCACTTAAATTGTAGTTCTATCCATGAGAAAAGATGGGATATTTCTTAATCTCTGTTTAGGCAATTCTGGCTTTGGAATGCCCTGGGGCTGCCAAGGAGAGACAAGACAGACAGAAATTCCTCCTGGAGGGACCAACTGATGCATTTCTAGGATCCATGGTGTCTAATATTGTATTTGAAATTATTTCTTGCCCCAGGCAATAGTAGCTCTGTCTGTTCTCATTAGCCACTATGACTCCGAAAAGTCCGTTATGTGGAACTGCTTTGTGTTAGTGATGCTTCTCAACAGAGAGACAGGCAATGCCTGAGCTTTAGCTACCTTCAGCGGGAGGAGAGCAAGTGGCAAGGACTGAGTGTGAAGCAGATTGCAGCGACAGATTTAAAGAGGGCAACGATGTTTCCATAGTGAGCAGCAGAGGAAGAGGCCCCAGGATAATGGACGTGGTGAAATCCAGGTTGCCTGGCACATTGACAGTCATCAGAGATAAAAGGAGCCCAGAAATACCTCTAGTTACCGAGCTAATAAAGCCAGAGCTGAGAATTAATAGGATGGCTTTCTTGGGCCCTCTGCCCAGTAGTAGTAGTTTATCACTTCTGATCACATTAGATGACTTACCTAGAGTCCCTCTAGTGCATTCTAATTAGTTTTTACCCACTAAGTTTGTAAAACTAACATATTGAGTGTCAGCAGTGGCTCCTCCTTTGAGTGGCAGGAAGTCTCCCCAGGTCGCCAGCCTCAGGCAGAGGCTAGATGCAAATTAATAATAGCACAAACGTGGAACTGTTTCTTTTAGGATGCTCTCACTTTGCATCCAGGGCTACACCGAGATCGCTGACCGGCTATCCAGGACCTACAGGCCCTTCACATGATATCACAGCCATGATGGCCATTACCCTGACTCTAGTCCACCCCGAGGGCAGTGTCCTTGTATATCCACATCACCCTCACATTTGGGCAGGAACAAGCCTCTTGTTCTTCTCAGGCTATGAGTTCATCCTGTGGCATGGATGAGTCTCCCCACTGGGCCCATGACGTCGTCTCCAAGGTAAGCTATTCTGTCGACAGCAAGGGCTGAACAGCTGCCATCCATCATTTCCTGCCTCTTAAATAAATAAACTTGCTCCATCCTCAGGGGTAGCTTGAAAGCCTTCGCAGGCATCCATCCAGTCTCCACCACTTCCCCACTTGGTCGCTTTGCTACTTATCTACTGTTATCTTCCCTGCTCTCTCTTACTATTCCTCTTCCTCCCCAGCTTTAGCTACACGCATCAGCTTCTGTCCTGCCGCTTGGAACTGATTCCTCTGATTCCTACCTTAGCACCCCTTTGGCCAAGTTCCTAGCTTTCCTCCACCTCAAACATCCAGGTCTGGGGGCCGGTGAGATGGTTCAGTGGTCTAAAGCGCCTGCTTAGGAAAGCTGAGGCAACTGCAGGGACTGTGGTTCCATCCCTGGCACCACATGCTGCGCCAGCCCCACCACCAGGGCAGGCTGAGCCAGCCATAAAGTAAGTAAATAAAGAAACAAACAAACAAGCAAACAAAATAAAAATAAAATTTAAAAAAAAAAAAAAAACAACATCCAGATCTGGATAGAAACCTGTGAAATCCTAAGCCAGGAGAACTACATAACCTATGAACTTTAAGTTAAAAACCACAAAATATAAATCCCAACAAATTAAATAATCATGTAAACACTGTTTTTGAGCAGCAAATGTCTTCTTGCCCAAATATTTCGGAGGCCTGATTTGCCGAGAGCCTGGGGTGAAGCACACACGCTCCTTCCTATCCCTACCCTTGCTCAGCTCCCCACCTGTGAGGACCAACCAGCTGCTGCAGCTGTGGCTACCTGGCCCAGCTTCACCGGAGAAGCAGAGGCCACCACAGCTGGGGGCTCCTCACCACAGGCCTTGCTTCTCACCCACCTCTGTCTTTATCTGAGACACTGCATATCTCTTTGCTTTCTTCAACTCACTCTCATTGAATTCATTGCTACTCATTGCATCTTTCAACAGAGGTATCTGAAGCACCCAGTGATAAGCACTACATTAAAGGTACGGGTCTACTTAACAGACGCACCCCCCTTCATCCAGGCCCAGGATCCCTCTGATACTAGTGACAGAACAATTTAAGTAACAGGCTGCAGTGAGTATTCTAAACTCAACCAAATTTCCACAAGTCACCAGAACCCCCAACATTTCTCACTGCAAGACTGTGAATGCCAGTTGACATGGTTATGCATAATTTATCCTCTAATGAGTATGACCAAAGACCATGAGAAAAATAACAAAAACATGCCTGTCACTCCTTGCCTGTCTTTTTCTCCCCACCCACCCCATCTGCTTCTTTTTATTAAATTGCGTTATGGTTTACTTCTAGTTGTTCCCCAAAGCCTCATGCAATCATGGGGCGGGGACTTCTAGAGCTCAAGACTTGAGTCATGATCCACTGGGATTATGTGTTTTAGTACTGATGGGGTTATCCATCTGGGTATGGCCAGGATTATTGGTGTGGCCTAAGGTGGATAGGCTAAGGCAGAGAGGCTGAATGTAATATAAAGAGAGACAGAGACAGACAGTGGCTGTTCTTTCTGCGCCCTGGTTGGTCGGTTGCCTCTGTCGCGATTGTTGCTGTTCCACCGCCATGAACTGGATGCTCTCTGCCCTGTTCCACTCAGCCTTTACCCAGCCGAATATGGACTGAGACCTCCAGCAACTGTGAGCTAAATAAACCTTTGCTTGCTTCATTTTGACTGTTGGGTATTTGTCCCAGCAACGAGTAAAAAGTAACTAAGACAAATTGCATTCACACTTTTCTTTATAAGATTATTTTATAATCAATTACCCAAAGAATCATACACAGAGGTACAGGAAATCTGTCTACACACAAAAGATCAGAGAAGCCAGCTGAGTGTGTTGTAGGCAGCTAAATTAGATAGAAATATTATAGGCAAATAGACAGAGCCAGGCCCTCAAGGGCAACATAGAAGACAAGGTGACTTTACAACTATAGACAGACATTCCTCTGTGGTGGGCCAGATCTGAAGACAAGAGTAAAACAAATGCACATTCTTCCCTAAGGGTAGGCATCAGGGATTGATAAGCTAAATAAGTATCAACCACCGAGAAAGAGCCGGAAAGAGTCATTAGCCCCAGCCCAACAGGAAGAGACTTTGTTCAGTATTGTCCGCTTGCTACATGACTCGCTTCCCCATTTGGTACTGGATTTAATCAATTTTACCTGAGCAATGGTGCTTGTAATCTCACTGGCTGACAATAGTTTTGGCCTACCTCATGCCCATCTGTCAGAGGGAGTCCCTTCCTGGTTCTTGCCTCGGTCCAAGAAGTCTAAGTTTATAATCCTAAAAACTCGTTATTGGAATTCTACCAAGTTAATTCCAATCTACTAATCCTAACACAACCCACGGCAATAACAAAGACACTAAGACATATACAACTAACGGGCAGCCAAGGAGCCCTAGGTCCAACCGCGAAAGTGGCTTCTGGAACAAAGGGGACGACCCAGGGCTCCACTCAGGTTTTATTCATTGGAGAAGGGGGAGTGACTTGTGAAAGGGAATTGTGGGAGAAAGGTGAGCACTGAAGGAAATTGTGGGAAGAAGGTGAGCACTGTGAACTGGGCTAGGTAGGAGGCCTGCATTCACCTCTGCCATATTCAGAGAAGTAATTTGCATTATGCTATTGAGATAGTATCTAATATTTTGGGGTTCTGGTGCTTCAGCCCTGATGTGTAATCTTTCAAGCCCTAGAAAGTCATAGCCTCTATCTTGAGGCTCGATCCCAGCTGACACCGTGGAGCACTGGCTCTTTGTCCTGTTATCAGGGAAACACGTGTGCCATCTCCCAAAATTACCACCAGCACCTCGGCTAGACCAATATACACTGCTTAAGGCCAATTGAAAGGATAATGAGAAGTCCTAGCCAGCTCTGTGCATTTCAATATGAGGAAATAGGATCAGACTCAGTCAGAATGGAGACAGTCACTCTTCTTTCAAGGAGAGCTGCTCAGGTGGTCCTTCACACCCACCTAAGCAAGTTGCCATGTTCTCCACCACCTTAGACCCTCCTTACTACATGGTTTTCTTCTATAAAAGTCCCTGGAAGAGACAGCTTCCTGGGGACCACCTGCTCTGGGTTCCCCTCCTGTCCCTCTCTTGGACAGGAGCTTTCTTTCCCCTAATGATTCTATTCTGCTCATAACCTCCTTTTGTTCATTAAAATTCATTCTTCAGTTTTAGAGAACACGAGCTTGTCCCAGGTAACTTTCAGGATGAGAGATCATTTTCTCCTCTATCATTTTGGAGGTCATCCACCTGGGATCGGTTTTTCTCCCTGTATCAAGTGGACTGACTTTCTTACCATGACTCCAAGCCTCTAATTTGTGACTTCAGTCTTTGGGCCACAACCCTCTCTAAACTTTCCAGAACTTCCTTTCAATAAAATCAAACTATTAAACTACTTAGAGCTCTGTTTCTAATTATTTATTTGTTTCTACTGTGTCATTTCCTTATGACAGCTGCCTAACCACGTATAGCAAGAGTATGGCATGCAGCCCTCCAAAACGCTCATGCTGCCTATCAAGATGTTCTGTGTTCTTGACTTCCTGTCTTTATTTCCTTATAGAGCCCCAATGGCCCAGACACTTTTCCTCTAACTTACTTTTCTGATTTATTTCTTCAATCCATGATACTGATATAGGGACAAACGGATCTCAGGTGGATGATCTCCAAATGATGCAGGGAAAAAAATGAAATGCTCAACCTGAAAGGTACCTGGGATGAGCTTGTGTTCTCTAAAACTGAAGAATGAGTTTTAGGAAGAAATGGGGGTTTTGAGCAGAATATATTTATTGAGGGAAAGAAAGCTCCTGTCCAAGAGAGGAAGAGGAGGGGGGCCCCCAAGCAGGTAGTCCCCAGGAAGCTGTCTCTTCCAGGGACTTTATATAGAAAACCCATGTGGTGAGGTGGGCCTAAGGTGGTGGAGAACATGGAAACTCATGTAGGTGGGCATGAGGTGGGACAAAGCTATGGTCAACCAATGAGATTACAAGCACCACTGCTGAGATAAAATTGATTAAATCCAGGACCAAATGGGGAAGTGAGTCAAGTCACAAGTGGGCATGAATACTGGACAGGGTTTCTTCCAGTTGGGGGTTGGGTTAGTGACTCACTTGGGTTCTTTCAAGGTGATTGATAACCTATTTAAAATATCAATTCCTGATGCCCATACCTGGGGAAGTATGTAGCTGTATTTGTTTCCTCTTGTGTCTTGAGGTGTGGCCCATAAGTGAGGGTCTGTCTCTTCCAAGTTGCAAAGTCACCTTGTCTTCCATATTGTTTCCTTGAGTGCCTGGCCCCATCTGACTGCCTACAATATTTCTGTCTGATTCAGCTGCCTAGAACAATACCTTCGTGGCAGTCTCTTCAGAATTCCCCTCCAGTCCATGACAGAAACATGTGTTACAGGAGACAAGTAGACTCAGCCAGCCTAACATTTTGAAGAATATTAAGAAATTTTATCCAAGAAGAGATATTTTAATTGTCATGATAATGAGATTCTTGGATGGAGAAGGGGTTGGATTAGATAGAGGAGGCAAAAACTGACAATATGTGGAACATTCCAGTTCCTAGGGTGGCTGTAACAAAATCACCAAGAGCAGAGTAGCTTAAAACAGGTATTTCTTGTCTCCCAGTTTCAGAGGCCAGAAATTAAAAAAAAAAAAAATTAAGGTATTGGCACGGCTGTGCTCCCTCTGCAAGGATAGGAAAGTATCCCCTCTTGCTTCTCCGAGCGCCTGGCTTGCTGGCAGTCCTCAGCTTCTCTGCACGCAGCGCTGATCTCTGTCTGTGGAGCCACATTGTCTTTGCTGTATCTCTCCTTCCCTATGGGCCCTCCCTAATCCAGTATGACCTTATCTTAATGAATTACAGATGCAATGACCATGTTTCCAAGTAACACCATGGTTCTGAGGTACTGGGAACTTAGACATGAATATACCTTTTCAAAGGGACATAATTCAACCCAAAATGATGGGACATACTTGTTCTGGGAAGAACCAACAATTCGATTTGATGGAAATGCTGGGCAAGACTAGGGACTGGTGGACAATATAAAGAATCCAGCAAATAAATATTTGGAGAGCAAAACTATGGAATAAAAAATTTACTTTATAAGAGACTAGGCAAAATGCCAAAAAAAATCCCACTAGAAAAGTGTGCCTTTTATCCCAGAGAAGTTGAGCAGTAGTAATATACTTGGATAAATGTGAACCGTTAGGGATACCATGGAAAATCTGTTTCTAAAGAATATCCAGATGAGTTGTTTGTATCTCTGTTCTTATTCCCCCCCTACCCCCCCAACCTCCCACCCCCAGTACTGGGGATTGAACTCAGGACCCTGTGCTTGCCAGGCAAGCGCTTATTCTACTGAGCTATCTCCCTGGCCCTCAGATGAGTTGTTTGCAAATCCAAGCATTAGTTTATAGTAAATTGTCTTGCCAAAAGTTTTAAGATCTTAATTATTCATATTTAAATGAAGACTGAACAATATTATTAAGTTACAGGAAAAAAGAATTTTGTGGCTACATAGTTTTCATAGTTTTCATGATGATAGTAATAATCAAAAAAAATTTACTTTAAAATTTACATATTATTTCTTTCATTGCAGCCTATTAGTTTACTTTTTTGTTCTTTTTCTTTGGTCATTGATCAGAATTAAAATAGAGAGCTACCACAGAGGTGAGCTAATAATGTTTCCTCTGTCACTCATCCAATAATATATATATAAACTTTATTTATTTATATTATGGCTGGCTCAGCCTGCCCTGGGAGTGGGGCTGACGCAGCATGTGGTGCTGGGGATCAAACTGCAGTCCCTGCTGCTGCCTAAGTTGGCCTAAGTAGGCGCTTTAGACCGCTGAGCTATCTCGCTGACCCCATTCAATAATATTTAATGAGCACCACGTACAAAGTCCATTCTTACATTATTGGGTTTCAATGACAAATAAGGCAGATATGACTTCTGCTGTGCTGGGAAATGGCACAAAATGTGATCTCGCTAGTCTTCAGTCATGACCTTCCTTATCACAACATTTTAAGGAATTTCAAAATAAGAAAATGAAGAACAGGCAAGGGACAAAATTATAAAACAGGAAATCACTTTGAAAGCAGAAAAAAATTAGATAATCCCTGAGTGGGGGCAAGCCTATCCAAACCTCCTCCTAGGTCAAGGCCAACGCCCTTTATGGTATCAGGTAACTAACTCCTGAGTGCTTCTAAGGTATGCTTGTGACTCCTATAATGAAAGCAGCCCTCGAGTGACCCTGCTAGAAGGGGGAAATATAACACATTGTCCAATACAAAGCCAGCAGCCTAAGTTTAAGAGACACGGTGAGAAACACGAAGTTACCTCTCCTGTGCCCTGGGAATAACTAGGCCACGCCTGGACAAGTACAGTGTGTTGGAGGCAAGCCTTAGACTCTAATCTGCAGCATACTTGACGGAAAGTGATGAACTGTCTCAAGTTTCCATAGGAAAAAAGGTGTTACTGATGTGTGACTCAGTGCAATTAGAGCCACTAAAGTTAATATTTTCCCTAAACCACATATGGTCTCTGAATCGGGCTGTCTCTGCAGAAATTATGATCTAGTTCTATTAAATACTGCACAGAATTACCTTTCAAAGTGCTAAGTAATTTCAACTGTAGATAATAGCATAAGCCTATAATCCCAGCACTCTGGGAGGCCACAGAAAGAGAATCACAAGTTCAAGCCCAGCCTGGGTAATTTACCAACTTAGCAAGAGACTGTCTCAAAATAAAAAAATAAAAACGGGTTGCAGGACATAGCTCAGTGCAAAGGCCCTGAGCTTAATTCCCCAAAATGAACAAACAAAAACAAAACCAGAAATCAAGTTTCTAAGTAATTTTAAAGTAATAATGTGCACCAGACGGCTCATCTTATTGTTCAGCAAGCAGTTCATCTTGTCATTCCCTGGGAGGGGGTTACACTGATATAATATGTTATCACAAATAGAAGGAAAGAAGAACAGGAAGAAAGTAAGAGACGGAATATAGATAAGGATGTTCCTCTCTTTCCCAGAACACAGTAAATTTTTGTTTTGTTGCCTGTTTTGAAGCTGGGCATGACCACGTGACTTCCTTTGGCTTCTAAAGGTGTGCAGAACTGACCTGTGTCATTCCTGAGTTAAAACTTTAAGACTCTGTGCATGATTTGCTACGTCCTCCCTTTTTGCCGCTGAATTGTCATATTGTATCTACAATGCCCAGTTGTGGATACATGTATCCAGATGGTTGGTGTCCGTGTCACCGGGTTGCTAAGTGACTCTAATTAACTAGACAACATGGTGTATGTGAAAGATCAAAGATTTGTGGGGTTAGGTCATTGAAAGTTAGGGGTTCTTTTTGTTGTTGTTATTGTCACATAATCTGTCCTATCCTGACTTGTATCAGCAGTGAATTTTTCATAGTAACTCCTAACCAACAACCCAATATATTCAGTGTTTGTGTAACCAAGTTCTGGGTGAATGGTGTTCCCCGAAGATTTTCTTGAGTGTGTACCTCCCACCATAGATTTGCAAGCCAAGAGTAGGTCCAGGCAGGTTATAAAAGTTTTAATAGGAAGCATCTAGAATACATTTATTTTATATTTTGAATACCTACAAACTACTTCCACGTGACAAATGTTAATCAAATTTATTTTAGTTTATATTCAGGAGTGAATTCCCAAGGATATTATGAAGAGCCAAGGAATAAAGAAAAAAGATGACCACCAAGCTGAGTAAGTGCCACTTAGATGCACTGGAGCCAGGGAGTTAATGGTAAATGTACCCATTTTCTTCCTGTTTTCAACTCCTTAGAAAGCCGAGATAATTCACCTGTTGTCACCAATGCTTCTACACAGCTACAATGACTGCCATGGCTCCCTAAAACAATTTCTCGGGCAAGGAAGAGCACGGTGTCCCTCTCTTGCACGGCTTTATCGCTTCACTCCTTGTCTTTGTCTTCCTTCCTGCACCCCGCCTCCTGTCTGTCAAGTGTGCCAGAATGGCATTTCCCAGGCTGCATTCCTCACCAATGCCCTCTGCTCTCTTTTTCTCCTTGTCAAATTTAACCACTCCTCAGGGCTTAACTCTCATGTCTAGGAAGCACTAGAGCCTTTCTCTTAAGTTCTGTCCTCACCAACTTTCTTTTCTTCAGTTCCTGTAGCATTAATAATCCAGATGATATCATTTAGTGTTAGATTATACGGAATCATTCATGAAAATCAATCTTGTCTCCCAATTACTTATGTGGACCTGTCTACAACTCAAGAATACTTTTCTTGCTGGGCATGGTAGTGCACGCCTGTAGTCCCAGCGTTTAGGAGGCTGAGGCAGGAGGATCAGTGTGAGTTCCAGACCAGCCTGGGCTACAAAAAGTGAGCTCAAGGCCAGCCTGAACTGCATAATGAGACCCTGTCTCAAAAAGACAAAAAAAAAAAAAAAAAAAAGAATAGTTTTCTTTAAAAAAAAAATAGGTTTTTTTCCCCTGTTCCAATCTCCTCTGTTTTGTTTCTTCATAAACAAGTTGCTCTGCACCATGCACCAAAACACAACATAAACAGACCTTTCTATTAAAAGCAAAGGAACATGACTGCTTAATATACCCAGAATAGTTCAGCTATAGCCTCTGCTTTTGAATGAGCTCTCATAAAGTGTAGAGATAAGAAATTAGCATCTCAAGAAGCGGAGAGCAATAAACAAAGCCCAGGGACAGTTGTAGTCTGTTACTTGGGAACTCCTGGAAGCTGGGTTTCAAGGAGGCACTTAACAGCTTATCCTGATGGCTCCTTGTTTGTTATCTCCTCCCTTGCTTGGGATGTTAAGGGTTGTCTCCTCCCCTGCTTGGGATGTTTTTAATTAGCATTTGTGTGAACCTAGTGATAAGCAAAAGGTGGAAGTCAGTGGAGAAAATGGTCCTCACGTGATCATGTTCACTAGCCAAAATAAAGCTGAGATCTTCAGGGGTTCTGAGCTCACTTTGAGAGAGACAAATGTCAGTGAGATCTCTGAGCAAAATTCACCAGGTCTTCTCGTTTCTTTCGGCACCGACTCATAACATACAACAATAAAGTATGACATACGTAAGGTACCTATCACCCAGACATTATCTTACTATAAAAGTTGGAAAAGGAAAAATCACTTATTTACGATGAATATGCTATCAAAAATGCAGTTCACTTATATCTTCTAGATATTTTATATGAAATAATGACTCTTGGAACTATTCGTTTTTATGTATTTGGTAAAAGGTCTCACTACACAGCTTGGACTCCTAGTGATCCTCCTGTTTTCAGCCTCCCAAGTGCTGGAATTACAGGCATGCGCCACCACACCTGGTTTTGGTGGCCTGCTCAGCGTGTCTGGGGCAGGGCCTGCACAGCATACGGTACTGGGGATGGAACCCAGGTCCTTGTGCTTTCTAGGCAGGCACTTAGACTGCTGAGCTATCTCTGTGGCCCCTCTTGGGATCATCTAAAACTGTATCAATTAAAAAGAAATTTTGACAATCTTGTACTGAAATGTTCTTAGTTATGCTAAGCACAAATGTAGGCTTGATTCCTTTGAAGCCTTTAGATGCTAATAGAACTGGAAGTGGCAATTAGTTGTGGGAAATTGTCAATTTTTTGCTGCTCTTTTACCCTTCTTTACAAAATTGTCATTTATTTATTCATTTTTAACAAGCCTTTTTGAATTCAAGATACGGTTTTTATATCTGGCTTTTATGTCTAGCTTTCAGTTCTGTTTTATAAACATCCATGTAGTTTAGGCTTTCATAATTTGAACATATATATATATATATATATCCATGGCCAGCTCAACCCACCCTGGGGTTGAAATGTCATCACCTCTGCAACTTATTTTATTTTTTTTATTTGTTATTTTTTGCAGTGTGGCACTGGATATTGAACCCAGAGCCGTCACACTGAGCCACAACCCCACCTCTATTTTGTTTTTGCTTTGAAGCAGGTTCTTGTAAAATCATTAAGTTACTAGGCTGAGCTCTAACGTGGGGTCCTCCTGCCTCCGTCTCCCACAGTACTGGGATTATGGCATACCCCATCACCCCTAGCTTTATTTTTATATAGTCTATTAAATTGGACATGGTGGGACACACCTACAATCCCAACACTTGGGAGGCTGAGACAGGAGAATCGCCTTGAGTTCAAGGCCAGCCACAGCTATGTAAAACAAAGGCCAGGCCAGTCTGGGCTCTCTAAAATCAACAACAAATGTCCACTAAAAAGAATTGAGGGGCCGGCGAGATGGTTCAGTGGTCTAAAGCGCCTGCTTAGGAAAGCTCAGGCAACTGCGAGGACTGCAGTTCGATCCCCGGCACCACATGCTGCGCCAGCGCCACCACCAGGGCAGGCTGAGCCAGCCACAAAATGAATAAATAAAGAAACAAACAAACACAACAAGCAAACAAATAAATAAATAAAAATAAAAAATAAAAAAAAGGTCTCATCTGTTAAATCTATAACTAAGAACCCTCATTTACCAAAAAAAAAAAAAAAAGAAATTAAAAAAAAAAGAATTGAGAGATAGAGCAAACATGTCGAAATGTAAACAATCCTTGAGTCTAGGAGGTAGATATTTGAGTGATAATTTACTATTCTGCCAACTTTTCTGTATATATGACCATATTCACAATGAAAAGAAATTGTCATTAAGAAATTTGAAACAGAAATATCGATACACAGACCAATTAAAACAGCCAGTGTTGGGCCAGCGAGACAGATCAGCAGACTAAGATCTGCTTAGGTAAGTACAGGGACCAGGGTTCGGTCCCTAGCACCACAGGCTGCCAGCCTTGCCTCGGGGCGCACTGGGCCAACCACTGAGACTGGGAGTGCTAGCACTGGGGAGGCTGAAAACAGGAGGATCACTACAAGTCCTATTATTTTCTTGACTTCTTTTGGGGTTAAGGGAGAAGAGTCTTAATTCTGCAGCTAACTAATGGCTCAATGGTATTCATGGTAATCTAACATTTGAAAACATGGAAGTTAAAAAAATATAATCAGATTTCAACCAGAAAAATAAGTACATAATTTATTTTTTAGGCCAGGCATGGTGGCACATGCCTATAATCCCAGCACTCAGGAGTCTGAGGCAGGAAGATTTCTATGAATTTGAGACTGGATCACAAAAAGAGTTCTGAACTGTCTCTGAAGGGCCAACCAAATAACTCAAGGGCCGGCCAAATAGCTCAGTGGATTAAAGCACCTGCAAGCAGATGCAGGGGCCAGGGGTTCAATCCCCAGCCCTGCTTGTCTGGGCCCCGCCCCCAGCACATGCTGAGATGGAAATTGAGACTGGGCATGGTGGCGCATGCCTGTAATCCAGCTCTTGGGAGGTGGAATCACTACGAGTCCGAACTAGTAGTGAGACCCTGAACATCCAGTCCTTGTAGACCCTTCCCTAAAATAAAATCTAAAAAAATAAGATCGAAAAAATTTTTATAAATATAAAGATATTTTTGGAAAAATTAATTCATTCAAAGCTATTATTCTTTCTTTCTTTCTTTTTTTTTTTTTTTGGTCTTCTTAATACAGGGTGTCGCTCTGCAGTTCAGGCTGGCCTGGAGCTCACTTTTGTAGCCCAGGCTGGTCTTGGACTTGCACTGATCCTCCTGCCTCAGGCTCCAAAGTCCTGGGATTACAGGCGTGTACCACCACGCCCGGCTCTTTCTCTTTCTTTCTTTCTTTCTTTCTTTCTTTCTTTCTTTCTTTCTTTCTTTCTTTCTTTTTGTCTTCTTGAGATGGTCTCTCTATGTAATTCAGGCTGGCCTTGAACTCACTTTTTTTTTTGTGGGACCAGGGTTCGAACTCACTACCTTGCACTTGCCAGGCAGGAGCTATCTCCCTGGCCCCTGAACTCACTTTTGTAGCCCAGGCTGGCCTCGAACTCATACCAATCTTCTTGCCTCAGCCTCCTAAGTGCTGGGATTACCGGCGTGTGCCACCACACCTGGCTTTTTTCATCTTTTAAGGAAATATATATGAAATTGTTTACATCTGATTTGTGTCTGCCTGATCCTCCTTCGCACACATACATATGGCCTTTACCCTGAGCTACACTCCTGGCCAGTTTTTACTTTTTTCAGAGTCTTGCTAAATTGCCCAGGTTGGGCTCAAACTTTTTTTTTTTTTAAATGGCTGACTCAGCCTGCCCTGTGGGTGGGGCTAGCGCGGCATGTGGTGCCAGGGATCGAACGGGGTCCCTGCAGTTGCTTAAGCTTGCCTAAGCAGGCACTTTAGACTGCTGAGCCATCTTGCCAGCCCAACGGCTCAAACTTTTGATCCTCCTGCCTTAGCCTCCCAGACTGCTAGCATTACAAGCATGCACCACCACGTCTGGTTGCTAACCTCTGATCAACACTTCTAAGCATAAATGCCACAAAATTAAAGTTATGGCTTCTCCAGGATGGCACAGCTGTGGATGTCAATGTGAGCAAAAGGGAGACACTTCAATGAATGCCATCTGACAGAATTTTTTTTTTTTTTTTTTTTTTTTTTTTGGTATAGGGCATCAAACTCAGGACCTTGGGCTTGCCAGGCAGGCACTTATTCCACTGAGCTATCTCCCTGGGCCCCATGAAAAGTTTTAATTTTGGCACATTTTCATTTGCTATGTCTTAAACTTTAATAAACATGTCAAGATACACATGTTAGGCATTTTATCTTTTATGGTGCATTTTATTTTACTTTATTTTTGTCTGTTTGAGACAGGGTCTCGCTATGCAGTGCAGGCTGGCCTTGAGCTCACTTTTGTAGCCCAGGCTGGTCTGGAACTTGCATCAGTCCTCCTGCCTCAGCCTCCCAAGTGCTGGGATTACAGACGTACAGCACGACATCCAGCTATGGTGCATTTTAGAAAGTCAATTTTTAATTTGAAGTGTCCCAAAATATTTGGGAGGAAACACAAGAACTCAGGAATGGCAGAAATGTTAACTCACAAATAAGACAAAGAAAACGCAAACAGCAAACAACAATGAAAAGAGGTTAATGACGAAGGTTAGGAGCTAAATTTACCTCAATCTGCACTACACAGCCTCTATTTCTTATTGTAACAGTCAGAATAAAGAGGGTATTTGTCAGAACGTTTTCTTTTAACCATGCACATTTTAACAAAGACTGTTTTCTTCTTTACTGGGTTTTGGAGTGATAGGGCTAAAGAAGTAACAAAATTAGATTGTGGCTGCTGTTTGGAATAATGACACAGTTACATAAACAATTGTTCCATTCACTGTGTCTCATGAAGTGGAAGGTCTGTGTCTTTCCTGAGCGGTAAGGACCCTATGGACTCAAATGCAGTCATCCAGAGACAGCTTCGCACTCGTGAAATACAAACCTAGCTCTATATTGCCATCATCTGGTCAGCTTGTATATTACACTTCCGCTCCACCTGCCCTGGGCAAGATGCTAGGTAAAATTTTGAACAAACCAGAGAGACCCACACACACAGGACTCATTTTCTACATAAAGAAATTATATTTTATGAAGGCACATGTATTATATTTTTGCTCTTTACTATTCAAAGCAGTGTATGAAACCTAAAAATTATATTGATAGGAAAATATTCAGTTTCTTGATTTCTAGTTCAGGAATAACTTCTTTAAATATCTATTTCCACTGCACCTACGATTAGTTAAATATTAGTTTCTTTAATTGACTGATATTTCATTTTCTATTTAATGAATTCTTAGTGCAGAATGTGTTTAGAATGTTCAGAAGCTCTGATCATTAAACCCGCTGTCACTCACTTAAATGGAATCTAGAGCAGTCACTTAGTAGTTAAGGGGGCTGTTCTGGAAAATGACAATGCTCAATATTTGCATGTAACAAAAGTTCTGTAACAAAATTTCTGTAGGAAAGGATGTCCAGTTTTTTAAAAACCTTATCTTTCTTTGATTTCAGTGTGTACCACAAGATTTACCACCTATGACTGTCTGGTTTGAGTTTTCATTGCTTCCTGAGTACCACTCTTTTCTCTCCATCTAAAATTTAAAGTTACTTGGTGATAAGGATGATGACAGATTCCAAACCCTTTGTACTTCTACTGTATTACATAATCTGGAAGATTAATAACATATTATTAACTTATTGTTGATTATTTTAGCAAATCAAAATAACACAAAAAATTGAAATCTTTTATATACACCATTTGTGTGCTAGATAAAATGTTATCAACAATAGAAATACCATAAAAATGGGCAAAAGCCAGCTACTATGCCCATTTCTTTGAGTCTATTGGCTTTCTAGTTTGTTCAGTAGTTCCACATCTATCTAGTGCAATAAAATTTCTTTAGGAATGACTCCTAAGGGTAAAAGTACACTAAGCTTTTATCATCTTATCTCATTTCGTTTGTGATGTACTATTTGTCTCTATATTTATATCCCTTAAAGGCTTAAACAATTACACAAGATGCCACTATAAAGCCAGTTTCTAAACCCATAAACCTCTTCCCTGGGAGTCCACTACTACGCATTCTGCGTGCGGTGCTCCACTGCCTTCAAGCAGCTTCTGCTGGGATCATAAAGTAATCACTTTTTCTCTGCTTAGTTTTTACTAGGAAATGTCTAAACTATTCTTAAGATCTTTAAGGTGTGATCTTTCTTTTCCCTCTAAATTTTGCTCAGCATACAATACAGATTTCATAGATTTCCAAGGTCAGCGCCCTTGTTTTCCAATTGTGATTCATTTTTTATGTAATAAAAATCTGCTGATTATTGTTATTGAAAGTGGTGGTATGGGGCCGGCGAGATGGTTCAGTGGTCTAAAGCGCCTGCTTAGGCAAACATAGGCAACTGCAGGGACTGCGGTTCGATCCCCAGCACCACATGCTACGCCAGCCCCACCCCCAGGGCAGGCTGAGCCAGCTAGAACATAAATAAAATAAAAGTTAAAAAAAAAAAAAAGGAAGTGGTCATATGAATGCGAAAATGGTACATATTAGACAATGCTGTCTGATATCACTACCTCGTTATCTGCCTGTGTGCTAGAGTCCTCCTTCTAAGGTGCTTAAAGAATGGATTAAAGGTCACATTTTCCTAAAATATTATGCTACAGGTAAATAATTCTAATTTGACTTGGTGACATAACAATAAGCCGCTGACACACAACTACTCTCCTAAACATTTCCAAAAAAATAATGCACCTTTTGGTAAGTGAGACATTTTCCTGTTAGAAGTAGGTTGACACATATTCTAACTTTTAATTTTTTTCTTGAAAAGAGAGGAAAACAAATAGGCAACATTTCTACTGTTTGCTCATTAAATCTCACTTATTAAATAAAAACAAGTAATGCTACTTGCTATTTTTTACTATTCTGCCTTCATCCATGCTGCTCCTCTGCCTAGTATGGTGTCTATGTCATTTGTAATATTTTATTACCCATATTCACTTACTCTGTAAATCTTTAAAGAACAATGACTGTGTCTTTTATATATTCACTAATTTATTAAATTTTTTTTTGTCTTTTTGAGATAGGGTTTTGCTATGCCAATTTACTAATGTATTAATTCAATAAAGATCTACCTAAGTTCCAGGTACAGGGCATATACGAAAAATTTAAAAATGACTACCTTCCTGCAACCTATCTAGCCTACATATAATAAATAGGTAAAATATATTATACGGTGGATAGTAACAAGTCCTGAAGAGCAACACAGTGTAAGTGGAGGTAGCTACGATTTTTGGTAGGATAATCAAAGGGAGTATTTTCTAATGTGATATTTGGGCCAAAGTTTGAAAGAGTTGAGGGCAAACCTTGTGGGCACTTGGGAATAGAATGTTCCAGAAAGAGGGCATAGCAAATGCCAGGACACTAAAAATGAGAGTATGATGGATTATGTTTGGTTTATGGTCACCTGAGCCACCAGAGGCCCATGTGGCTTGATTAAAGTGAGATGGAAATAATTTTTTTTTCTTGCTATCCTTAGGGTTTAGCAGTGTCTGAAACATACTAGAAATTAACATCTTTTGATGAATTAGCAATTATTTATAAAAAATGTAAAGCATGTTGTCAATATCTTACAAAATTTAAAACTAAATCTAGCCCAGTTGCAAGGAAAATGTTTTTTTAAGATTTTTTTTAAACTTTATTTATTTATGTTATAACCAGCTCAGCCTGCCCTGGGGGTGAGGCTGGTGCAGCATGTGGTGCCAGGGATTGAGCCATGGTCCCTGCGGTTGCCTAAGCTTGCCTAAGCAGGCACTTTAGACTACTGAGCTATCTTGCCAGCCCAAAATAAACAATTTAGTTACACTATCACACACAAACAAACAACCTGAGAGTTTCCTGTGAAGAGTGGTGTTAAGGACTCACCCATTTTAACATCTCACCGGCCCCTACAAGCAAAGTATTTTATCTGGTTGTCCTGACTTAAGTTTTGCCATTGAAATTTATTCATTTAGATTTTTAGGTCAGTTCAGGACATTATCTTGGAAACACCATTCATATCTGTCACTCTTTCCATTCTGTCAAATCCTTTAAAAGAACTGTACCTTACCATGAACACAGCCACTAGAAAAATCTCCTCTGCCTAGTATGGTGTCTGTATCATTTGCAATATTTTATTGCTCATATTCACTCACTCTCTGTAAACCCTTAAAGAACAATGACTGGAGTCGGCGAGATACCTCAGCAGTCTAAAGCACCAGCTTAGGCAAGCTTAGGCAACCGCAGAGAGCACGGTTCAATCCCCGGTACCATACGCTGCAACAGTCCCACCCCCAGGGCAGGCTGAGCTGGCCATAATATACATAAATAAAGTTTAAAAAACAAAAGAACGATGACTGTCTAAGAACATATATTCAGATCTCCTGCCAAAATTAACAACATTCCTTGAAGTCTCATAAGTAAGTGGCCAGATTTGAGGACTTGTTTTCCCTGGAAAACTTATTACTTCTTAAAACATTATTCATAGAATTTCATTTAAAGTACTATGTGTCTCATCTTATTGGTATTTATATTTTATTTGCAGGAATGGCTCTATCAGCAGTAGATGGGGCCAGGGACACTAATGTAGAATATGGGAGTTGTCATGAAATGACAGATTATTTCCACATAAGACTGAAAATTCAAAAAACTAGTTTATTAATAAAGCCAGCAGACTCTTTGCAGGTTACAGATCTTAAAGTTTCGCTGGCATTCAAACACACTTACAGATCAGAAACACATGTCTGGCCTTGTTCTGCTTAAGTAACTTCTTGGTTTCCATGGCAACCATGATGGACTGACCTGGTTGTTGACTCAAGAAGTCATGGGTTTCTTCTTTGTAATTAGTCCTGTTTTCCTCTTATCTCTTTTTTATGTTTACAACATCTTAACAAGGATGTGGAAGGTGTGAAGGAGTTATAACATCTTAATAACGGGTGGCGAAGGGTTGAAGGAGTGACAACTTCTTAACGAGGGTCAGGAAGGTAAATTAAAGGCTAAAGTAGAGCTTCTTTTGCTAGGATAAAATTAATCCAATTGAGAGCCATCACCTCCTACAGTGACAGGCCAGACCAGTGACATCCTGGCCCTTTCTCTTCTGCCTGCTCCTTTCTCTGGTTCACTTTAGACTCCTTGAGTTAATGTTTCCCACTATCGTTATTGACTTGTGAGTGCAGTCCTGTGAATCAGTAACCTTTCTTAGTAGGCTTTAAACTTTATTTATTCATTATGTTATGGCCGGCTCAGCCTGCCCTGAGGGTGTGGCTGGCGCAGCATGTGGTACCGGAGATTGAACCACGGTCCCTGTGGTTGCCAAAGCTTGCCTAAGCAGATGCTTCAGACCGCTGAGCTCTCTCGCCGGCCCCAGTAGGCTTTAAATATAGCAGGAGAATTATATTTTCTTCCAGCTTCCTGATTTCTCAATTGTTTTCTTTTACAGTTCATAAAAGTGTATGCCTTTCTCCAACAATGCCTGAATTCAAGCATGAATTGTAAAAGAATTATCTTTTTAAAGTCACCAGGTTCTGATAAGGTTGGAGTCTTAGCTGAATCTTCTAGAAATAAAATGTTTTCAATTTTCAACCCAGCAACCAGGCCCGGCATGTGATGTAGACCACCCTGGGCCGGCTGGAACCTCATTCAACCCAGCAACCAGGCCCGGCATACGAGCAAGACCACTTTGGGCCCACCAGAAACACATTTGACCCAGAAACCAGGCCCAGCCTGTGAAGCAGAGTGCACTGGGCCTGCCAGAAACTCATTCAACCCAGCAACAAAGCCCAGCATGTGAGTGGAACTTCATCCATGAGACAGGCCCAGTGAAAAACTGCAGAGAGACTAGAGACAAGACCCATCCAGCTGACCCAGGAGCAGAACATTTTGCCAGAGTGGCACAGCAGGTTTGCCTCCAAGGACTGCAACAGGAAGAAGTGAAGCTCAACAGCCAGACTCAAGCCATACCCACCTAGACAAGTATGAACTTGGTAGATCCAGATTGTTGCTAAGGTAAGAACTCTACCAAAGCTCTACACCAAAGGTCAGAAGGCAGGGCTATGCAAAATGACAGAGAAGGAGCAAAATATGCTCTCAGGCCTGAGCCCACCCAGAACAAATGCAGGAGACAATAGCAGAAAAGAAATTGGAAATCACACACCTGAAATCTCTGAAATAATAGTATCCGAAGTAAAGAAAC